>VUQR01006203.1:10481-76555 GCA_015108515.1 Hemichromis elongatus | reverse complement strand
TGTTTCAATAGTTTGTTTTTTTTAAAAAAAAAAAAAGAAAAAAGAATAATGTTTGGGAAAAGCTTTAAAAAATCTCAGAAAACTGTGTAGAAGCAAAAGTGACAGGAAATGGAAATACTCAGCTGCACAATAAACAAGAACTACTCGGCCATAAAGAGGTCGGAAGAAAAAAAGGTGAACGCTCGCAGCCAACAAGGGCACAACAACTCAAAGAAGACATGATGCAGCACTAAAGCAAAGGATCGCTCGTTTACGCGACATCAATATTAAAGTTGTGGTGAACTGCAGCCAGGTCTGTCAGGAGAGGAGTAGTACAGCGTTTAGCATCGAGGATCTCCTTCAGGTCTTTTGAATCTTTCATGCAGGTGCAGAAAAAAATAAAATGGAGCAGGTTTCAGAAAGAAATCAATAATACATCAAGCACACATCTGTTTGTGGCTGCTGAAGAAACTCGGTTTTACCCATCCATCATGTTTAAACCTGATTTTAGCCTGTAAGAACAGAATCAGAAGAATTAAAGGAATATTTCTTCTTCTGTCAGAAGAATGTATGAATGGTTTGTGCTAAAAAAAAAAAAAGTCTGTCGGTTTAGAAAAAACATGTTATTTCATATGTTTTGCTTTTTTCCCCCATGTTTAACTTATCTTACCTAATTAGCACATCACTTGCATCATTTGGATTTCTCTCTAGCTTCTGACAAATTAGATAAATATGCAAGCTGAAATTCAGAGGAGAACAACAGGTCAGAAACCATAAACATGCAGAAGGTCTATAATTTGTTGGACAAAGTAGTTTAGTTTGCTTCGGTTTGTCTCCCGTACCACAAAGGATTGAAAGTCAAACAATCAGGATGTGATTAGACTTAAGTCCTCTGTTCTGGCGTACAGAGGCGAAACTGCAGAAATTCTGTCTTCATCCAATAATCTGTGGATGCATTAAAAGCAGTTTTGGCAAAAAAACTCAACTACAGCAGAAATGATTGACAGACGGCTAAAAAACAAGACCATTTAAATATGCCGCATATTGCCTGATCCTAGCTTTGCAAATTTGTCTTCATCAGTTATGATGCTAAAGAGAGAGAGACGAGAACGGATGGACCACAGTAAATGAATCAGGATGTGCAGAGGATTAGGAGGGAGTGAGAGTGGAAAGACAGCTGGTGCAGGTGACATACTTGTAAAGGTGTGGACCAGAGGGCGGTGGACTGTTTGATCAGACTGTTTACCATAATCTTGGAGTGTGAGAGGATATCTAAGGGATGGACAAGAAGTGTACCCATGTGAAGAGCTGTGGGATAAACAGAGAGAAGAAATGAGAAAGAATCTAATTTAAGGAGAAAAGCTTAGCTTCATGCCAAGAAAAGCACTGCAGGTGTGATGTTTGTTTTTAGAGTGTTGATGGAGAAGTTTGAAGAAGGTATGGAGGAGTTGCACTGTGTGTGTAGATCTAGAGAAAGCAGGATGACAGATGAGGTCAGGCAGGAGTCTCTGTGGACTATAACTTTTATAGGGAGCAGGTGGAGGTATGGACTGGAGAGAAGAGAAATGAAGGTAGAGGCAAGACAGAATAAGTGTGTGTGAATAAGAGGAAGGCAGGTGTAGCAGTAAACATGCACATAGCAGAGGTAACGAAGGTGGATGAGAGGTGAAGAAGAGAGTGCAGCCAGTTTGAGGTACATGGAGATGAGGTGATTTGTGAAAGAAGGTTTACAATATGATAGTGAGAACTGTTGTGATGTATGATTTGGTGGATTCGTGGATGTATTAAAGGAGGACATGAGCAGGGTTGGTGTGAAAGAAGAGCAAAGAGTAGGTGCATGATCCTCTATGGCGCCCTCTAAAGGGAGCAAGTGAACGAAGAGGATGCTTTTGATTACATGGAAAAAACAAAACAAAAACAAAAACTCCACACCAAAACACAGCAGCATACTAAGTTATTGTGCCGTATAATAAGAAACAATACAACATAAGCTAGATCTGCATCGTTCATAAAGCCCCGCAATGATCTATGTCAAATGATTTTTCTTACTTTTTCTTTCTAACAGACCATTTAATTCATTCTGCCTTTGGGTGACACTGAGAACTCTTTTTTAGATATGATGCCAAGCACCGTATACCTCTTCAAACTTTTAAGCCCTGGTCCGTTGCACTGGGTGTAACTTTGCCCCTCAAGCATCTTTCATGAATATCACAATGGTTGCAAGCGCTTTTCAGAAAGGGAGCTGCGACTGGATGAGAGGAAAGCTTAAAGTTCAAGCAGAGAGACAGAGCGAGGGGAAGCCCTCGGGGCCTTTTTAAGATGCTCCAATGTGCAACTTATTTATTTGCTGTGGCAACCAGTAAATGCCTGCCAGCAGCTTTTAGGGCAGGAAAAAATAAAAATAAAAGCATGGAGTGATGTATATGGTGCTCCCCGCCATCGCGCCTTATGCTGCACCTTTTTAAAGTCTGAAAAATCCAATTAGTGAAGAAAATTTACAAATGATTTACTCATAATGTTTCTCCTTTGATGTTCTGATGCTGTGAGACTGACAAGACTGAGAGTCCTGTGAAGTAGAAAAGATATAAGCAGGCATTTAGTGCAGAGATCAGTGGATCAGAGTAATTAGACGCCCGAACGTTGTTTGATGCAGTGTCCTTGGTATCTTGTTTAATCGCTGATGAGTTCCTTTAGCCTGTGAGTTCATCCCCATGCTACTTTTTAGTGAAAAAGAGATTTCCCGTTATATTTCCTTCTTTGCTAAAGCCGAGTTTCTATCTTCTTTTAAATGCATGCACACACCTTTAAGAGACTTTCGAGAGGAGTAACTTTGCTTTCTTGTACAGAGCTCTGCAGCCTTTGTCTCTCAGAGAAGAGCTCACCTGACTGAGTCTAACTATAGGCTCCTCTGGTGTGGCAGTGACAACGCTCTCCTACTTATATTACAAATTATGAAAACGAACCCACAGCTCAATATAGCAGCAGCGATCAAACAAGCTGATGAATGCCGTCACCGTGACAGGCGGAGAAAATGATTCACGCAGAAGTGTGCAAAGCTTTCTGGTGTATTCTATTTTATTCTACTGGGCCTTTTGTGGACGCGCCGCAGGAGGGCGCGAACGTCTCTCTTTCGTCTGGCGTCAGCGGTCTCCCAGCAACAGCCAGGCTCCTGCTCGTCTCAATCGTCCGCCGGTGAGCGGAGTGAAGCCGCACGGACACAGCCAGTCCCACGCGGACAGAGTGGGGTGTTGCCTACAAAATAAAAGTCCACTGAGTTTAGGCATGTAGCCGCCCAGGCCGATGGTGCTGGATTCTGCCGTCCCTGCTTGCTACTTTGGATAAATGACAACGCAATAAAATGTGGATTTTCAAGGTGAGAGGCTCATTTTTAATACCCAAGTAGCACCTCAAAAGAAAAAATCATAGTTAAACAAGTAAAACTAAAAAGTTAACCCCACCAGTGTTCATATGTATCGACCTCATGACTGCAGTGAATTGTAGAGATGACCAGTCAGCCTTCAGACAGACACGTCTGTCGTGTATCCCCATCTGACAATCGCGACGATTTGACTTTATAATTTCTTTTATCTAGTTCCTCCTATTTAATGTTTTTTTTTCGTTTACTTTGAAAAACAGCGACCGGAAGTGGGACGTTTCCCCCACACTTTCCGACTTACGCTCAGGTCTGCTCAGCTGCAGCCGAACAGACGAAAAACCATGGAGCGCAACAAGACGCGTTGGAGAGACTCACCGAGCGGGCGCGGAAAGTGTCAATTTCAGCCGTGTCTGTAAGTTACTTCCAGCGAGAGTGGACAGATTTTTGGAACACCAGCAGGTGCAGAGTGATTCTTCTTTTTCTTTTTTTCTCTCCAAGCGTGCGCAAACTGATTGGAGTGGTCGGGGAAAGAAAATAGCCTTGGAGTGTCCAGCGGCTACCAAAGAACGGGAGGGAGGCTACTTAGTTTTAAAAAAGAAGCTCTGGAGCGAAGAGGAGTGCCCGCTGGAAGGAAACGTGGATTGGTGGATAGTGTTTGGAAAATGCGCGCTGCGTAAAAGCCCCCACATCGCTTACATGTTGTTATAAGGAACAATTACTTCTCTTTGTGAGCGGAGGAAACTGTGAGCGGAGACCTCCGTAAAGAAAGTGGTCTTAAGCTGAAAGTGAGTTACTACTGAACAGTTACCAGCCATGGTGAAGTTCCATAACTCAGACCTATGGATAGCCTGGATGGTCATTTTCTGCATGGAGGGTAAGTTATATGACACTTGGAAACTTAGTCTGTGCGCCAACTTTAGGCTGAAAACGCCTCGTACGTTAATAATAATAAAAATAATGATAATAGGAACTCGTTTATGTGGGTTTTCTGTAACTTTAATAACTCACTATCACCATAAATGTGTATCACTGGTACAAAAAAGATACTGGACCATGGAATTAAATTGTCTCTTGGGCTCTGCCTCTCCAAAAGCCATATGATCCTAGCCCTTCTTAATACTGTGCGTTTGGATCACGCTGACAAATCCCTGGCATTAAAAAAAAAAGACTTTTCCGTCTTTTGCTAGTCGCTATCTCCACCGAGTACTTTAGAGTGTGCTCGTCTTGTCCATATGCGCGCTGCCTGGTTTTCCTTGTGGCCACCTTACACAACCCGAGGTCTGATTTTCTTCCCCCCGCACCCGCCGCTTCTTTTAACCACTGATACACTTTAAAACGTGGTACAGTAGTGTCTGTGTTTTAAAATAGAAACGGAGCAGACGGTGGAGGGTTGCGCTGGTAATCCGCCCGATTAACGAGGAGTATGATGATCAGGCTGCACAGGAGAGCGAGCAGCCCCAAAGGAAAATCACTGGATGTTCCTATAGCCCTCCGATGGGAATGTTATTTTGTGCGTGGACAAATAGCAGATATGTATGTGTGTGTGCTATTGTTTACCTTCCCTTATTTCTTAGTGCAGCGGTCCTGTTATCCCTGCAGTAATTTAAATTTGTTTTCGCTATGAGTGCCTGCAAGTTTAGTGAGTTTATCACACTTGGTCCTATAAAATAAACCAAAGTTTAAAATTCTGAAAACGACAAGGCCTTTCGGGTCCCATTTATTGCTTTAGTCGAGACAAAGGAATCATGAAAAACAAGATTAAGTTAACATTCAAGAAAATATTAACAGCCTGCCATAAATATGCGGTTTATAGACCAAACATATAGCTTCAGATATGATGTTTCCCCAGTGAATAAGGATTGATATGGTGCTCATATTAAAATCTTCTTCCACTTGAGGTGCACATCTTTATTGAAAAAAACCCAACAATGTCAGAGCAGAGCACAGACATGCATGAATATTGACTGATTCCCCTCAGAGCTTCATGCAACATTTGCACTGAACCGTGCAGCACGCACACACACACACACATACACAAGCCTGACATGTCAATTTGGACCGAACAATTGTGCGAGATTCAATTTAACCCGATTCTCCAGGTGTTTCACTCCGCTGCTTGCTTATTTGGCTTGTGGGTACCTCTGCGGTGAGTGGATACGTGGCCTCTCCTCAGCTTCACTCAGGGTTACACACATATTTACACGCCTCTGATAGTACATTGTGGACTGTGGTCACTCCACGTGTCTGTCTGGCTCAAAAGACCTCAGCTTTGCATTGACTTTAGGTAAGACCGATGTGAGTTTAGCATTTCCGTAACAAGCCAACTTGCTCAGAGAGAAGCAGGACTGTCTTTCTTCTCTCCTCTTGCTGTCTTGCTGGGGAGCTGCCAGTGTTACTATAAATAAATTCTGATGCAGCAAAGTCTGTATTGTTCATGGTGGCTTCTGTATTTGTTGACCTCAACTTTTTAACACCAGACATGGTCTCTAGAATGATGACATCAGTCTTAATTGACACCGGATTGTTTTTGAAGATATTACACATTAGACTTAATACGTATATATTCTTTTGTAGTAGCTTTGATTAACATGTGTGGCAAAAAAAAATACTTTTTGTTCAAAATTGCCTTAAGATGTCCACAAAAAAAACGGAAAAATGGAAAAGCTTTAAAAAAACAGGAAACTGCAACAGAAGGACGTAAAATTCATGAGTTCCTCGGACAGGCATCAATCATGGCCTAGTTCGTGGCAGGGCCCTTCGTATTTCAGCATTAGTTAGAGGACATGTCGTGTCCTCTTCAGCCATCAGCGCTCCCCAGTTACACATAAATATTGTATCTCCTCTTCTCAGTTAGAAATGGATTCATCTTACAGCAGCCCTGCAAGAAAAGTTGGGTTTGCAGTCCTGGGATCATTTAAAAAAAGTTTCTAAAAGTTAGAAGACAGTGGAGGCTCTATGCCACTAAACAGATTAGTTCAGCTGTTGTCACAACGAACACCCGTGGTGATACCAACACAGGGCTGCTCTGTTCAACGTGCCCTGATTTAAAGATACACCCAGAACAACCCTCAAGGGCGTAGCAGGGACAGATCCCGAGGTTCAGTCAATTTAGCAAATTGAATTTGAGTGGAGCTGGTGGCTCTGAACTTTTCAACTGCTTTTGTTTAATTTACTCACCGGTAAAACGCTTCCTAAAGAACCCTTAAAGTTTGAACAAACAGAAGTGCTCAGATTAGCCTGCTGTCTTTAGGTTGGACCGAAGAGTTCAGTGAGAATAAGCGTTAAAAAGAGACAACATGGTGTGTTTCTCAGAGCTCATTGGCATTCAGGGCGTTCGTGCCTGCTTCAAAGCAGAACTTAGACCAATTCTCCTTCCTGCTCACTCTGTGAGCTTGTTAACCTCTTGGGGCTCTGCTGAAAGTGGCGGTATCAAAGTTACACAGTGAGTCTGGTTTATCTGTCGAGTCCGCTGCTGCGTGTGTCATGTTTGCAAGTCGACTTTCCAACTCAATCCATCCCAGACATTAGAGTTCATCTACTTCCAGCTCACCAGTACTCACCAGATTTGCAGACCATAAGACATGTCTGGATGAAGAAAAGTGTGCTAAACAATTTTTCATTGTCAATTTTTTGATTTTGGGTGTTTGTTATAATTATTGTTCAAGTCATTTTCCGTCTCATCTTGTAGGCCTTGTTCTTTTTCCTGCCAGTCTTCTGTACCACCTGTTTCCTATCCATTCATTATTCCTCCAAGTATAAAAACCTCCTGTGTAGCTCTCCCCACTCGCCAGATTGGAGTGTTGTGTTCCTTAAATGTGCTTTTTGGGTTTTTGGTCTGCCTGCACCCTTGTGTTTTCTTTTCTTTGCTGACTGCCATCATGCCCATGCTCTGAAAGCCCAGTGGTAAAGTTTGGCATTTTCTTCCTGGTTCCTTCATTTCTACGTTTGGATCCTTTCCTCTATTGTACTCAGTCGCAATATTATTAGTAATTACGTTATATTGACCATCAGGTCCAATGAGAAACAACTGCATATCTACCAGAATGCTTTTTCTTGCCGCTTCAAATTGCCACTGTTTTATTTTGTTCGACTTTTTGGCTGCTAGTTAAAGCCAGTGAGAGAGAGGAGAGCAGCAAGTGGTCCCCAAGATATTATAGGCCAGTAGCACAGTAAAGAGCAGGTAAGGATGCCGAGTTTCCCGCTTAGCTGGTCAGATAATAACTTAGAGCACACCTCTCTTCCTGCTAATGCAGATTAAAAAAAAAATCAGTTTGTGTCAGTTTCATCCGTTAAGTAGCGATTTTTTTTCACCCCCCCCATCCATTCCTCTTCCGCCTGCTGCTAAAAAGGAGCAGCTGGAACAAGAGTGTTGGACAGATGGAACTTTCCACCTCGATTATTTTTCCCGCTAAAAATAGCCTCTCAAAAAAATTAAAAGACCTCCGGGACCGCTTGCAAAGTGCATGTGCCTGCGTGTGCGCGGCCGCTTGAGCGACAGAGGCGCGGGGAACTTCAGACGACGTGGTCCTCAGATGATGGCAGCCGCGGCCATCCTGGGAGTGTGAATGAATAAATGATGGGCAGATATTTGGAGGAGAGAGAAAGCAGCGTTTGCCCGGTCCCCTGGTCTCTTAAGCACACATTAAACTAGGACCCAAAAGAGTCCACAGGCTGCCTCTTGCTTGCATGGCAGTTGGCCAAGCATCTGGGGCAAACATCTGATGTGGTCACTTCGCAGAGATTTGGAGGTTTGGAGCTTTGAGGTTTTGGGGTTGGTTGTACCTCTAATCAGAGTGGCAAATGAGGAAATCACGAGGATGTAGTAAAGCAGGGTGATGCTGTTAATGCAGCAGTGCGATCAGTGGGGCTTTTAGCTGAATTTGGGTTAGATGGCGAAACGAGGTGTTGGGAGAATTGCGTGTCACTTAATAAACCAGCATCTTGTAGTCAGTGGAGTCGTTAAACTTGCTTTAGATTTGTGTTTGTTATTTATTAGTTGAAAAAAGAGGCTAATTTCATATTTAAGTAGAGAAAGTGTGTGACTAAAGCTTTTTGTCACACACTTACATGTCATGACATGACATGTCATAACATGTTATACTTCATGACACGTTGCGGCACTTTGAACAGCAGCCGGTTTCATCTCAGTTGTGCCACAAGATCATTGCTCCGAGCACAGAGATAATCGCAGATTAAGTGCCACAATCGCGCCATTGTGAGAGCTGATGTTAGTTTATGAGTCTTTGAAAAGGCAAGTCGGTTTCGTGACTCAAAGATGGAAATGGTAAAAATGGTAAATGGCCTGTATTAGTCCCTAGGGACCCCAAAGCGCTTTACACTTCAGTCATCCACCCATTCACACACACATTCACACATGAATCACTACAGCCTTGCAATAGGGCTTTTTTGTTGATTTACAGGTGCAAAAGAGGGGATATAATTTGGAAAAGCTGGAATAAAAAGAGTACGATTCCTTTGTCTGTCACCACTGTGGCAGTTTGAGGCATTGGGATGAGAGTGTCTTTTAGCTTGATTTGCCTTTCGAGTGTGTGGGTGAACCCGAGGCTTATACATATTTAAGGCGGATGTCTTCCTCTTGTCGTGGCACCCTGAAGATCCTCTCCTTCAGGGTGCTACGACATGAGCAGTTTTGCTTTACTTGCTCTTGAGGTTTTGACACGGCTCCTCACTCACTCATTAAATAAGTTGCTCGGGAGCTGTTTGGAGCATGTAGATACTGCACTGATATGACCACTTTTACAATTTATATTTTTAAGATATCAAGTAGACTCGTGTTTACTCACGAGTCAGAACGGCTGTAAATTTATGTAACTGTTATTTCAAAAAGCTCTGCATGCACAACAAAAGTCGGGGGGAAAAAATTGTTCTCTTAAATCCAGCAAATGTGAGTAAAGTCATGCATGCCAGTCAGCGAAACTGCAGGCACAAATTGGGGCTTTCCATAGACTTTGATCTAACAGAATAAGTATTGTGTCTATGGAGGCTCTTGTAAAAAAAATCCTCCCTAAGTCCTCCCCTCAGTATCACGAAAACCCCCGAAAAATAAAACACTAATTCAACTCCAGATTCGTCCTTTTTTTCATCGTAGGCTGGTTAGAGTAGGTAAAAGTCTTTAAAGAAGAGCCTTTCCTGCTTTGTTTGTCCAGCACCTCTTTAAAAATTGTGCGGTCCAAGTTTTAAACTTTTCATGCCTCTAACAATTCATATTAATTGTCTTATAATTTACACAAGTTCTATCACACCATTTACTTCCGCGCGTGTGTGTTTGTATGATATATTGCAGCCTTCAGTCAGTGGCTGCCTGAGGGTCGTTCAGTTGATCTCGGGTATTACCAAGAATAGTTGCTGTCTTCTGCTGTGTTCATCATTGTAAGCCTTTATGAGCTCAGATCAATGGCGAAAGGAAATGCTCCCATGCACACATTACTCCCACAGGTGTGCACTAACAGGCAGGCTGTTTGTGTTTGGGCCCTCTTATTCCCCTGCCAAATAAATTACAGTTGATCCCAAAGGATCAAGGTTTCCCTTGGACTGTGATGACTCCATCAGTTTGTTCAACCAAATCTCCCAGTCGCAGACCATCAAAGTGTCTCTTAGATTCATTAGGTAGACTCTCGCTCTGCTATAAAGACTGAATTTGTGAATAGCCTAACCCTAGCAAAGTCTTGTGCCACCTCTAATTTCTTTATATTTTGCTGAGAAAATAGAACATAGTGCAGAAATACATATAACACATGAATGGAAGCACAGTATATAAGGCAAAAACTGAGTTTTTACATTTCTAACAAGCCTGAAATTCAATATTTGTTGGCACCACCTTTATTCTTTAACAGAGCCTGAACTCCCTTAGCCAAGACTTCTTGTCATTTCTTTAAGTAGTCTTCAGGAATACTTCTGCAGCCTCCTTTCTGAATGCTGGGTGCCTTTTGTTCTGTTCTCCATCATAATCTTAATCATACACACTGTTTCAATGTTTTGGCTTTTCTTTTCTACGATTTGAGGAAGCGTGGTCTATCATGTTTCTGCCTACCTAAATTGCTAAATCTTTGGGGACGTTTATGTTCATGTCATGTATATAGCCCTCTTAGCTGAAATCATTTCCTATAAGTTGTAAATTCCTTGAAGTGGGTTTCTGTCATGATTAAATTGAGGGTTGTGTAGTGAAAGCACACGTTATTATGATAATCAGCCCTTCGAGAGCAAATTTTTTTCCCCCTTGAACCACCAAACTCTATTAAAAACAAGCTTCCTTATCTGAGAGATTTTAGAGCATTAGTGATTAGCAGGGTGCAAGAACAAACGCCACACTGCTCCTTTATAGTAGTTGGAGTTGCATTTAAAGCAAAGGCTGACAGATTTAGCAGTGGGTGGTTTCAGGAAAGGTGAGGCAATATGGAGCAAAAGTCACAGTTGGTTTCATAGGTCCTGGCAATGCATGAGGTTGAGTAGATCTCAGTCATAGATAAATATGAGTAAAAGCCTCAAATGCAAGTATCCAAGGACTTTAATTACAAAAGACTGCAATCAAAATTAAATGATAAAGTTTTCTCCCCTTTTTAAAAATCGCTGCCTTCCTCCATGTTGCAAAAAGTCCTGCTAGATGTCTTTCTTCCAATAGCTTAGTTCTGCCTGGTGTCAGCAGATGTCATGCCTTAACATTTGTTTTCTATTGTCTTATTCTTTGTGCTGACATGTGCTTTACTTTAGTAAATCTCAGTAAAGCTGTCAACCAGTCTCTTCAAAACCACGTACAAACTGCTGCTCTGCATCTGACAAAATCACCACACACAAAAGTTATAGGCTATGAGTTTGCTCTGATGGCAGCTGTAGCTACATGTATAGTGATCATGCAATGAGAGTATATCTTCCTCACGCAGCACAAAACCTGCTTGCTTAAAAACTGCTAGTAGTAACAAATGAGTAGGATCTTGAGTGAGTGGGTCCTAGACTTTTATACAAGAGTGTGTCCTGAAGCAGGGACTATACATCAGTATTTTCAACTGTACTCCCTGGAGTACAGTGGCCTTGCATCACTAATTTGAAATTGATTCTAAATTGATCCAAACAAAGACTAAATGACCTTATAGCACTTGAATGAACCCAGAGGCTGAACCGGCTGGTGTCACACTGGGAGCTGATGCCGATCCTGTGACCTGCTTTGAATGCACGGTGGTCCAGTCAGTTTGTCTACATCAGATAACTGTGCAGTCTCCAAAAATATACTATGCATAATTTCATACACTAGATTAATATAATTTTCTAAATTGTATGGTGTTGCACTCAGTGGCTTTTCTGCACTCTTCTGTAATTGCTACATTGACTGTTGGACACTTGGCTGACTGAACAAGCAGAGACGCCTTCTTTCCTTTATGGTTTTAAGGTTCAGAGGTCTCAGACATGACGCAATTTAGAAAAGATAGAAAACTCACCACCATTTGCAAGCTTTTTGCTGCTGTACATGCAGCTCTTCTTTGTGCAAGAATATATGGTTTTATCCTCCTGAAAGAAGTGTGATAGTAGAGTGAAAAACCTTTGATCCTTTATCTTTCACAATGAATTCACATGCTTCGTTTTGGAGGAATGTTTTCAGGGTGAGCTGATGAACTCAACTTAAAACCATGTGCCTGTTGTCCTTACTATCCCGGCCGTTACTCTCCTAATGTGGGGAAAAAAGGAAGATTTTTGGAAAGGGAAAGAAAACAGACTGGGGAAAAAAAGTTAAAAAAAAGAAAGAAAGGTAAAAAAGGGACAGATTCTCCTGCATTAAATATGCCCAGGGCTTTTCACTGCCATAGGTAATTCATAAACTAGCTGTTGGGGTAAAACACTGCTGCAGTATTTCTGCATTTTCTCTAGTTTAATGTCTGTACTCTCAGAATCATCAAGAAGTACCCTTCAAAAGGCAGCAGGATGATAAAGACAGGTTTCTATTTAATGCATTCTGGGAATCAATTCTTGGAACATGCTGACATCGCTTGTTGTAGCCAGACCTAAAATATAGCTACATATCTCTGATCTCTGAAAATCTGATTAAAAGTGACCGCATAGACGGTGATTGATTAGGCAAGCTTTCAGTTGGGTGGCCTTATTGAAAAAGTAAAGAAAAAAAAAACCTCACAAAAACCATAGTGGGTAAAATATATCCATAGGTGAGCGTAAGGACTTAAAACAAAGAAAGCAGGTATCAAGTGGTAATAACCTCAGTGCACAAGAAACACATGCATTATGTCCTCTTATGTCATTATGTCATCAGCATCACGCTTACATGAACCACTGCATTCAGTAGAAGGAGACCTGCTGTAGTGCAAGGTTAGATTTAGGTGTGACACACTTTGACTCTCACTAAATGTATGTTAACTGGCTGCCTGTTCCCTGCAGGAAAGGTTGTAGGCAGCAGCCCTGTCTAGTTCCATTATTAGTCCCTTTTTTGTACAGTGCCCTTAGAGCCTCATTTTCTCAGCAGTGTTATGCCAGCACACACTTTCTCTTGCTCACTCAAATTGTTCCAAAATGTCCAGCTTCTCTTCCTCTCTATATCGTGACCTATATCCTCTTTATGTATCCTCTTCCCTCACCGCACTCACTGCGTTCGCGCCCGCTTTATTGCTCTGCATCACCTTCTCTTCCACTGTCCCGATTTCTGTGTCTCTTTCCTTTTTTCCCCCCTCTCTATTTCTCCCCGAGACTCTCGCTCACTGTCAAAATTTCTCTCTCCCTGCCTCGATTGCTCTGCCCTCCCACACACTCTGCCGAAACACAAATGACTTTTCAGGGATGAGGATGAGACTGAAAAGTGGTCCCCGGTTGTTCTGTCCTTGCAGACAACGAGTGAGCATGTCAAATCTGATCCATGTGAACAGCCAGGAAGAATGGCGCATTAGGCGCACTGCGCGAGAGGAAAAGAGTGGGACAGAGAGAGAGGGAGAGAGAGAGAGAGAGAGATCCCATCTGTGCATTGTTACAGCAGACTTCACCCTAACATTGTCTCTGTTGTATCCAGTTGAACAGGAGGGGGCACCAGGTGGGACTTTTACTAAGTGGGGGAATAGACACTTGTGTGCACACACACACACACACACACACACACACACACACTTTATACTACACTTACATACATTCAGATACACTTGTAAACGCAAACATACCTTTGAAGAACATGCACATGACTACACGAACATATAGAGAAAAGCTGTTAGTTGCACATATGTGAGGATGACACGTTCAAGCACACTCAGAGCCACCTGAGACCTAAAAGGACTGTGTATAGAATTAGAGTTACAGAGTGGTTATTTGGTTTGTTTGATGTGGGGTTGATGTCTGCATTAATCAGGCTTTTTTGTGGTTAATGCTGTCTCTGTTGGAGAGTTTGTGCTTAGAGGTATTTGGGTAGGGACAGACCTGTAACCTTTTTGTCGCGGGACTTCTTTTAACTCTTGATAGAAGAGGCAACGCATCTCTGTGCATTTTGTTGCCCAACGAAGGAAATCAGATTAAAAACACGAGCAATTCAAAATCTAATCATATTCCTGAAATACAATTTAAAGTAACCAGCTGAAATGAAATAGTGTGTTTTATTGGCAGTGACAGCATACGTATGTAATGTGTTCTTCCTTGAGGAAAAACTCATACCAGTAGAAGAATGTTATATTTTCTGTTTTCATGATAGCACTTGGTAGATTCATCTGCTTCTTTATAATTAGATGGGGCGTCTTAAGTCACTGTTTGCATAAAGCAATGCAGTCACTGAGCTGCAGACTTTGAACAAGAACCCACATGTTTTTTTTTCTTTTTTTCTTTATCTAATTTAAAACCACGAAGACACATCCTGTCCTGATCCTTAACGTAGTAAACAAGCGACCAAACTGAGAGTCGCTGGGGAGAAGTGCACTGCAGTTTCCAGGATAGTTAGCTAATTAGCTTTCTAGCTACAGCTCATTAAACAGCACATTTCATTCTTGCAGCAGTAACAATTAGCAAAACATGCTAACATATTTATGACTAGAAAAAGATATTTTATACTGATTTGAGAGACCCAGAGAATACCGCAGCTTTCGCTGCACGATCCTTTGCAAGATCAGACAGTGATTTATTCATTTTTAGAAATGTTTTTCTGCTGAGGTTGTTAGTAGAAAGGTTGGACAAATTAATAAAGAGATGGAAAATCTTTTATACAAAAAGATGGTAGATACCAATAAATAGAAATAAAAACTGGGTTAAAATAATGGAAAATGAAAGTGATTGAATAATTTATTTTTGAAATGTTAAAATTGAAAGCAATGACTAAACTAAAAAAAGGCTAAATTTAAACTTTACATTTTGACGGGGTCAAAATCAGGCTAGCTATAAATTGTGCATGTGCATGAAAATAACTATTGCAGCTGAGTGAGCTTATTAAAAACAGACAGTATACATCCTTTGATCATTTTAAATGACACCCATTCAAAGACAGCAACACATCTATGGAAGAGTTAAAAATACCAATATACATATATATATATATATATATATAAAAAAAAACCCTATTAGTGTCACCTTCCTGAGATATACAGTACTGTGTAACTGTGTTGGCGTCCTTTTGTTACATTCTCCATCAGGATGATCACACACTGCTTGAGTGATATGGAGGGCTGGGCTCTGGGGAGGCCAATCTGTGTTCCATTGTGTGTTTTTTCTGCCCAGGTGTGTTTTCATTGCATTGACAGTGTGTTTAGGATCTTTGTTATTACTGAAAAATGAAGCTGTTTATCAATTAGACGCTTTCCAGATGGTATTGCACGGTGGCTTCAAATCTGTTGATACTTTTCTTTGTTCAAAACTCCATCAGTTTTGACACAATCTCCAACAACACTGGCTAAATAGTAACCACAAACTACGACAGAGCCTCCACCATGTTTCACAGATGGCTGTAGATTAGGGGTGGGACGTATAGCCTCAAAACTAGATGATATTTCAAGCAAAATTACAAAATTTCAATTGAAGCTATAACATAACTGCTTAGCACTTTAGTTAGTCCTCATAGTCTGAGGAGTTTGTTTCGGAAAACAATGTTTTAGTCACTAAAAAAAGTTATTCACGGTAATTTCATGGTAAACTCTTAGTACGTCCTTTGAGACCTGCTCGTTGTGTCAAACATGTAGGTGGTGTTTGTGTAACAGCAGTATAAGGGTCATGTTTATCGGGGGGCACCATATGCTGCTGTGCCACTCCAACCCTTAATCCTCGTCTTTACTCTCTTATCTGGTTGCCTTCTCTGAGAGCCTTGTGCCGGATGGTGGGGGACGGGAAACCATCGTCCAAACATCGAGCGCTCTGATTACTGCTTTGTGTTCGCACTATCAAGTAGTAATCGACCAATGCGAGAAGTTAAATTCACTATTACTATCTCAAGGCCGCGCAGGAACACACAGACATACCAACGCACTCACACAAAGAGACACACACACACAAAAAGATCCTTCCCTCCACCCTCCCTCCTCCATTAACATCACGAGGGTATTTCACAGACTTATCTGATAATGCCAGATAGTAGTATTGCCATATACCCTATTGACATAGTAAGTTTGTGTGTGTGTGTATGTGTGTGTGTGCCCTATTTGTCCACTATACTACAAAAAGCCTTTTAAGTAGATTTTAGCTATTGCAGGAGCTTTAAATAAGCATAACACAATAATGGAATGTTGGTCCACAATCACGCATATCCAACAGACATCAACCGTGAAGGCAGTTAACTCTTTAAGCCTTGAAAAACTACTAGAAGTACCTACTGAAGCCTACTGATATGAGGATCCTGGGATCCTTTTAGGCCATGTATATTGACTTTTGGTGGTTTTGGATTTATTTCTTGACTTTTGACATAATTTAGGTTCTAGTTCTAACATTTCGTCTTCTAGCCCTTAAGCCTGTAAAGTTGCCCTGTCCCATCACACGCTCCTTGTGTTGTCTCTAAGTTCAGCCTTTATGTCTGTATTTGTTTACTTTTGGTCTCCGTCCAGTTTCATGATAAGGTCAGTGTGTATCTGATTATCTTCTTATTTTGTAATATTTAGTTATCCTCTCCTGTGGTCCCTGTCATGTTTTCCTCTTTCTCTCTCTGTTCTCTGTCTCTGTGGTTGTCTCGTCTCTCTGTAGTTGGCTCAGGTGGGTCTCGTGTCCTCTTCCAGTTATGTCTTTGTGTTATGTTACCCTGTTTCTGTGTCTCAAGTCTGGGTCTTTTTGTCTGAGTTTGTTATCTTTCCTGTCTTATTTTGATAGTCCCTTGTCTCGTGCGCATTATGTTCAGTTCTGCTTCCTGTCTCGCGTCTCTTACGTTCCTTTCAGCCGTGTCCCCCAGGTGTGTCCTCTCTGCTCTGATTCCCTCCAGTCTACTTATTGTCTGTGTCTAGTCTTAGTGATGTTGTCGTCATACGTTTCCCATGTGTGCATTCAGTTTTATAACTTGTAAGTGCTTAATCCCTGGTTAGTCTGACTTTCTGTATTGTTGTATTTTGCTCCCCGAGCTCGGGCAATAAAATGCTGTTCTGAATTCAGCCCTGTCTCAGAGTCTGCAATTGGATCAACACACTGCCAGCCACACATTGACACGTGACAACTCAGGCACTTTTCTGAACCGAGCAGTTTTTGTCTCACTTCAGGCCTGCGTATAGAACAGAAGGACCATGAGGGTGGTCTTTGCCTATGCAGCTACCCTTAGAGTAAACCCTGAATCTATTCTAATGGTCTTCAAACCATGTCTTTATTGATATGTATTGAGGTATCAAAACTCGTCAATATCATCTTTTAGAGAGAAAGGGTTAAATTGTAGAAACACAGAAACTCAACAGCGTTCGAGAAGGACACTGTTTTCATTATGACACCATTAAAAAAGGATAATGGCTCTTTGATTGATGGCATCTCGTTCAAGACTGAATGAGCATACAAAACATACCAAGTGACAATGACTGATTGGCTAGGCTGGTTTGCCTCCCAATATTACTGATGCAGTGATCCAGACTCACATGAGATCCCCGCGCAACACAGAGTTGTCCATCTTTTTCAGAAAAGAGGATTTTGCCACCTCGAGGCTAATGCTGCATCTCATTAAAGGTTGTGCGTCTGAGAGGTAAAGCCTTCCCAATTTCTGTTTATACAGAGATTACAGCACTTGGCATTGCAAGCTTTCTAAAAACACCCTGCAAATAGCTCAAGAAGAAAAGAATAACAGCGGAGAGTGTTAATGGAAAATGAAGCCGGAGGCAGTGTTCTGGCTAAACAGAAAAGAAATGGCTGTTTAATTGGAGGGTGGCGAAAGACGGTGTTAAAGGAGAGCAAAAACAACTAAAGGAAAATCTTTAACTTGTCTCCCTTGTGAAAACATTGCTAAATATTAGTGGCAATATTAAAGGAATAAGGACTGTCTGTTTCAGTGAATGAGTTGGTGTAACTGTAAAGTGACAGAAGTGCATATTGATTACATGCATTCTTACTTTCTCAGCTTATCTGAGGAATGAACAGACAAACTGAACTACATTCATTTTTAAGGGGTGATAATTTGCCGCGTCGCGTTTATTTCACAAACAAGCCTTTGATTTGTTGCCTTCTCGGGCAACTTCCTAAGATGTTTTCCTTCTTTGCACTTCGTTGTCTTTTCTCAGTTTTAATTGCATTAGCACTGAATTAAACCCTCCATGTTGCTTTTACCCGAGTGAGGATGATGCGACTTGCTTGCCTACTTGCCTCCTCCGATGAGCTGTAACTGATGATCTCCACCCGGCTTGACTGCTAAGAGATGATTTGTGAATATGGAACAATGTGTAAACTATGGCGCGAAGGCCCAAATCATCTGCTAAGACGGGCTTTGCTACAGATTATGTCTGTCATCTGGTCTCTGACTGTGGCTTATAGATTATAGATAGCTTTGGCTTTATTTGATCAGTTTGGTGGCACACAGGCAAGAACATGCATGTGTACACATGCTGACAGGCAGGAATAAAATTACAGCTATAGTTTACAGCAGATAATTTTCTTTCTATCATTTCGTTTGCTCTGTTTTTTTTCTTTTTCTTTTTAGAGTATTTGTTACTTTTTCGGTCAGAAATATTTCTAAAAACTAAAAGTCTCATTTTCTTTAACAGCTTCATTTGAGGGCAGAAAAAAAGGGTTGGCATGTTTAATCACAAACCATTGTAATGATATAGCAAAAATAAAAAAAGAAGAAGAAGCTGTGGTCACACTCTTTATGTTAAAGTTAAAGTAGAGAGGTTTTTTCTCTCTGCTGTGACAAACTGTTGATGGGATTGGAAGATTTGCAAAGGTTTATCTTTCCACAGGGCCTCCAGATCTAGTGTGGTGATTTGTAGGAAATGCTCTGCTGCCTGCTAATTTCCTCCTGATTGCCGATGACAGCCTGCCAGCCAGGCCTGTGATTGGAAAATCGTGACAGGGTACATAATGGATGGTGAGCTCAGATAAATATGATTGTGTGAGTTAACTCTTGGCTACTTATATGCTAGCAGATGGTTTTTAAAATCAGATCTTGTACAAATTGGAAACCATTGAAGGGGTCAGAATGTGTGCAGGGTGAACAAACCCTCTAATGCATCAGAGATCTCCGCAATCGCTTTACAATACTCTCAGAACAGAACTGTAGCCTGTTTTATGAACTCGTGACAGGTAAGATTTGCTGGATTCTGAAACTAAATTTCGAGTTTTTAAGGAAGCTGAATTACTTGCGTGAACTTAAGGAGAAAAAAATCAGCCAAAACAGTTTTGGTCTGGGTGATGTCTTATGGTGTGTGGCACCTGAGTGTTGGCACTAGGTGCATTGGTCCTCAAAGTTATGGGATAGTGCCTCTGTGGATCAGGCTTGGTGTGGTGTATCTTGTGAATGCTTGATTGGATCTGGATAAGAAGTTTATGGAGAAAGTTTGAAGTCAATATTTTGGGCTCTTTATGATGTCTGCTAAACTGTTTCTGAGCAAATTTTGGAGTGTGCCATAGCATACTTTCAATGAGGAGATATTTAACATGTGTTCAGGTTAAGTGCATGTTAAATAAATATCCACATGAATACCAGGGAGCGAGCCATCCTGGCAGAGCATAACATTGTAAGGAGGTAATCAATGTGGTTTTAATGTTGGCTAACCAGTGTATATTCACATACAGTGAAATCATATGCTATCATATATGAACCTGAATGAATTTAAAGCATGTTCACCAGTTAATGGTCTCCAGTTAATTAAATTAGAATACAGATCCTTTCTCTAGTTGTTCATGTTGTCAGGTTTAAGAGTAAGTTGTGTGGATTTTAAACATTATGAGAACCTGGGCCTGCCCATTAAGGGATATAATTTTAAAACTTCAACCATGAACAAGTTGCCAGTCCATTATAGGGCTCACACAGAGAGACAAAAACCACATATTCTCACTTTCAACCCTACTGCCAATTTTGAAAGGTCTGTTAACCTACTAGAGCTAACCCCTGCCGCCCACCTTCACCTACTCAGAACATGTAAATGAAAAAAAAACAAAAAACAATGATCATGGGTAGGGATGGTACGAGAACCAATATTTATGTCACCTTTTGATAGAAAAATTCTGAAAACCTGATTGTATGTCTTTTTTTAAAGTTCACATCATGCCGCTACCTTCACTAGCAGCCGGATACATGAAAAAGGCCACACCTTGGTCTTTATGAATAACTTCATGAGGTGACTAATGCACCTGATTCAACAACATTAAAATATTAAACTGTTATAACCTCAAACATGTTAACATTAGCTGTTTATTAGCAATTGTCCATTGAGATAGTGGCTAGCAGCTATGATTTGAGCTAAGGTAGGAGTACCATAGCAAGTGTTGTTAGTCCTACTCATATGTAATGTTATTGATAGTGTTAATTTTACAAATTTAACATTTAATGTGTTATTTGTGTCTAAAAAGTGTTAGCTTTCTCTTAAAATCCAAAATTGAAGTTGGTAAGAGTCTACAAGCTCCTAGTGAGAAAAAGAGGCAGCCTACCTTAACTGATCAGCAACATAAGCAGTCATTGATTTATAGAATTGATTTAATTCCGATTGACAAGGTCCCAATTCGATTCGATCCACAATTTGATTTGATTTGATTTGAATCTGGGAAATTTTGCCTCATACAAGCAGAAATATTGTAATTCTGATTATTATCCGGACATATCCATATTTTTATATCTATAAAACAAAAGCTGACACTTTATCAAAGGTATTCATCACAGCAGATACCTTTGTGTAAAAGTAACTGAGCATAAAACAGAGAAAAACATGAAGGAGGTTTTCCTGGGCTGGCTTTTATAGCATATAACCTTAAAAATATTCTGAAGTAGAACAAAAAACTGGAGAAATCCATGAATCAACATATGAACATTACCTGATGCTGCTGAAGGTAAAGCCGTTTACAGACACAGCTAAGCATTTTGCAATTTTGTATAATTTTAAACAGTTAAAATTTCTTCAGTATTTAACAGCAGAAATGAGACTTTCTTGTCGGAAGTCAGTTAAATAAAAAAAAAAGTAAACAGTGGCCGACAGCGCTGTAAATAATGGTAGACAGAAAACAGATTTTTAGATGGGAAACTGTTCTTGAAGTACACTGAGAGATAGCTAGATAGAGAGAGTGAGCTGTGCATGAAGTGTCATTTTATCGTGTTGAAAGCAAAACAGCAAAAGTCAGAGGGAATTCATGACGATGTTTATGCGAAGCGAAACGTGAAGCGTAGTTTGGATCTTCTTTTCCTGCTGGTTCAATCAATTTTAGCTGGAGAGAGATGAAACTGCAGCTTTAGAATCTAGCACAAAAAAAAAGATGTAAACACAAAGCACGGCACGCCGATGCATCAGAATCTGTGAGCTGTTGGCTTTCAGCACTGATGGCGTGTCTGCGTATGTGCCGTCCTGTGAGAAAGCTGACATCTCACTGATTCTGACACGTCGTATCCGCCGATTGTGTTTACATCGTTGTGTGGAAACCGTTTACCTCTTATTTACAGCTTTAGCTGTTTGGTGGTTGTCGAAATTTTGTGAGGTGTAACCTGAGATTCTGGCGTTTCTGGCAAAATACATTTATATTTATAAATCGATTCAGAATTGTGTTGAATCGATGTCCTGTTATTCAAATTTAGAATGGATTTGAATTATCGATAATCAAAACCCACCCCTAGTACCAGGTCACCACAAGTATGGGATATATAAAGAATACATTTAATATATTTTTTAAAAAAGCCTCTTGACTTTGTAATCTTTTGCCATGGTATCAAAACCAATATTGTTCTGGGTATTTCTGTTGACTTTGAAATTCTAATATTGTAACAGTTTTTGTGAAAATTAATCTGTATGTTTAAACATTAGTGAGGTCAATAATTTTAAGGGAAAAAAATATCATACCTAAAAAAAAAGTATGCTTTTAATACTGTCACATGATTTTAGAACTTTTAAGAAATGACCAAAGTAATTAGAAACAATTTCAAATGGATTCCTAAAGTAAAAGTTGTGAATGTGGATGCAATGCCATTAGTTGCAAAGGGTGATTATGTGACTTTGTCTTAATGGAGTCACAAATGGAGTCTAATGTGGTTATTTTTTTTTTTTTGTCAAGTGCTCACATACACACACACACGCACATGCAAACATGTAGACATTCACACAATGTCAAACAATCCAATTAGCTGCCATCTAGTCAATTGGGGTAATTACCCAGAGACTATTAAGTCATTTTCTCCCTGTGCACTATCACAACTGTAATTATGGCAAAGCAACAATGATGTGCAATTACAGTTCACTGTCATTGCTCTGCAGTGACGTGATGTCATAAAGATGGCCGAGGAAGTGAGATGATAGAGAGTCACTGTATATAATACTAAAGCGGAGAGAAACTCCATTGTGGAACAAAGGCAATCTCAGTCAGCGATAGCAGGATAGAGGATCCTCAAAGGGATTTGTGAGTCCCGCTCTGTCTCTTTATAAACATCTCATAATCAATGGCAGAATATAAAGTAATCAATCTTCTCTGGCCTGTAAACAGTTGACATTTTCCCTTTATTAAAGCTGTGAGATGAAACACAAGATTTTAACGATGACACAAGATGATCAATGACTCCATTGTACTCAGCTGGAGGGTACTTTATTAAGGCGGGGCATTGTCCCGTTCCTGAAAGATTTCTGTGTATTTAGGGAATGCTTTCCAACTCTGGTCATTTTTGATAGCTTGAGTTTGGCTTTTCTCTTTTGTGCATTGCAAATAAGTAGAATAAAGCTGAGTAATGCTTTGGGACTGGCTCTGAGATGGAGCGAGGCAGATACAGAGAGAGAGAGAGAGAGAGAGATGCAGCTTTTCTTTATTACTGTACCACTGGGTGATGAGTATGAGAGCACAATGGAAAAAAATACTCTTTGTTAAAATGAGCCTAGTGTGGAATAGCAGGACCCATTGAAACTGTCATCAGTGTGCCTGCGCAACCACATGAGACTATTCACCATTGTTACAGTAAAACACTCTTTAGATAAAGACTCCAGCTTGCAGTGGTGGAGCCGGAGCAGATACATAACAGATTATGCCACTGCCATGCACCAAGGAGAGAAAAAAAGGCTCAGTTTTTAATTAATCCTTGTTTGAATTAAGATGAAAATTATTACTGTAAGCTGGCCTTGCAGCTTAGATGAGGCGTATATGATATAGTGTTTCATAGCTTGTTATCAAGCCATCACAAGCTCCGGGAGGACAGGAGTGGTGGGCTACGAGCTAAAGCGTTAAGGGATTTTAAGTGAGAGTAACTGGGGACCAGTTGACTTGTGAAAGTAAACCTGAGAGAACAAATCGGCAGCATTGGCAGATTTCACATTTGGTTTCACAGTCTGAGGCTGAAGCTGGCAGATAGATTGATGAAGTGAGTCTGACAATGCTGGATGAGATACTTTTTTTGCCATTTGTTTTGAGGAGTGTACTATGAAGCCAGAGTAATAGGTTACCGAGCTATCTTCATGTTAAAGTCATTTTTTTTATATGTTAAAAAGTGTCTGGATTCGTTACCTTGGTCGGGAGAAAGTTTTTCGGCTTAAAATTGTCTGGAAGTGCCTTGTTTTCACTGACTCATTGATTTAAAGCGTACTTACTAAAACCAATAAATAAAGCGCAAACTGCACCACTATCACCAACACATGAGCAAGTTAAGTGCTTGCTCCCTAACCCTTGCTAAGTGGTCATATGATTTTTTGTTTCTTTTCTGTATGTATTATTGTAGGGTCTACCTTACAATATAAAGCGTCTTGAGGCGACTGTTGTTGTGATTTGGCGCTGTATAAATATAATTGATTTGAAAGTTTGCCATTCGGTTTCCTTGAAATGGATCTTATCATAATCTATACAATGTTGAGAAATAATTTAGTAACTTCAAAATGATTTTGAAATGCAAATTTTTTTACTGGAAAAATGTTGCCGAACTGATGTGTTCTGGATCAGTGTATTTGCAAAATTTGTCAAAAATATTAACAAAGTTTTCTTATTATGTCACCTTAAAAAACTGAATTCATCACAATGGCATTTCCATAAAACATACACTGTATGGTTACTGGGCCACCTACACATTATACCTTAAAGGGTTGCTCGGCCACGAAGTTCTCGGTGTACAGCGATCGTGCTGATGTTAATGACAACTCTTTGACACATTCAGTTCTTTGACAGATTTAAAGACAGGTGCATGGCTAGGGGCTTTATCTTTTAAAACTTTGGCAATGAGACTGAAATATTAAGTGGTATTATTATATTATGATTATTATATTATATTATGATATTTTTGTCCAGTTTAGTTGTGTGGAAATGTAATTTTTTGGGGGACAGAGTCAGCTCGCTTTATTTTTTACAAGACTGCAACAACAGCAATCAGTTGATTCAGTCAGTGCCTTGTAACAACTTGTGTTTCATCATATTAACAGCCCATTACTGCCCCTAAAAAAGCATCACAGCAGCAATTCTAAAGCACTGGCACTCATACAAGGAGAAGTTTGGAGATAATGAATGGGCTAAACAAAACATCTGCAAACGCTAGCAAAGCCCGCTGGAGTTTATACCACATTTATTGCCGACTATATACTGACAGTTAATATTATTTTGAAAGCATGTTGTTTGTTCTAAAATCACAACATCGTACTGTCGATCCCTGTGCATTATGAATTTTATATGTAGGGTGTATATAAGGGCGTTGCAAGTTGAGACTAGACAGAAAGAAATCTGACTGAGAATGATGTTAAGGAACTGTGACACAATGGAAGTGAAGTCCCATTCAAAATGGACAACAAAAGTGGGAGGACAAAATCAAAACTTCAAAAATCAGGATCATCACCTCATGCCAGCCAAGTTGCAGTTCATGTCCTCGGCTGTCCAAACTTGAACTCTAAACGTCCTTGGTGTGATGACTTACTATGTAATTAGGCCCCTGTGAACTTTAACTTTAACTAACCAGAATCTAATCAGTTCATTCTAGAGTTCAAGCGCCAAATTTGAAGAAATTCCCTTTGGGGTGTGCGAGAGATATGGTTTTGCTGGCGTGGAAGCATAAAAAATGATAATGGAGTAGGTCTGCAAGCTTAATTCAGCGGTGGAGCTGATACGATGACCTCACACACCTTCTGTTATCTGTTTAATTCATGACAAAATTAATTTCTCCTCTCCTTTCCACTCCTTCCACTGTTCTCCTCAGCTTAAAAACATCTGGAGCTCACCACCACCACCCTCTGTTAAAGCCTTTAACCCTTATTTTCTATACAGTAGCGCTGTGACAGACTGGGGACCTGTCACGGGTGTACCCTTCCTCTCGCCCTATAGCAGCTAGAATAGTCTCCAGACCCCCTGCGACCCTGATAAGGATAAGCAGAATGGATGGATGAATTCGTAGCACCATCCCTTGACCTTCCACTTTCTGTTAATAGGGCAGAACCGAACAACCCAAATGCTTGATTTCCCCTCTTTCCACTTCCTTTCTTTCTTTCTCAGCCTGGGGACTTGTGAATGAAAATGGAAAAAAAGGTGTATTTTTATAGTTCATTTGCACTGCATTTCTCTCCCTAGCCTGGTGGAGACTCAGGTGGGCATGAGTATTAATAGCTTCTCTCGTTTGTGACGTCAGCTGGAATCACACATGCGCCTCTTAATGCTCAGATCCTTTATGTTAGACACATGACTCTCAGCCACTATTTAGTCACTGCTGTAAAGCACTTGTCAGTGTATAGCTGACAAAAAAAATCTTTCTTTCTCACCTCCTGCCTGCCTTTATGCATCTCGGTCTCCAGCGATGTATTCATTTTCATGCCTTTTTTGCTTTTTGAGCCATGTTGTTCCCTGATCTATCTGTTGCTTACCCGCTGCCCGCTTAACCTCTATCACTGTTTTATTTCCCCTCCAAATCATTCTCCTCTTTAATGTGATCATCAGACTGTTTTTCATTCTCTCTCTACTGCCCTGTTTTTACTTCTCTGTGTGTATCCATGTGACTAATCTCTCCCCCCTTTCTCTCTCATTTGAGAAAAGGGCCTGTATATTCTGCCTGAAAGCTTTGTGGGGTCCTAAATGCTAAATGCCAGTCACTCTCTGCCAGGTGCCCGCTTAATACTGGTCTCCTTGGTGATGAGGCCAGCAATCAGGCCGTTCTGCACCAGACACTGAGGGGTTTGTGATGGAGCGCTCATGTTTGTGCGACTGCACCAGTGTGTGTTTGCGTCAGCGTACAGTAGTTTTGTGTGTGTGTGTGTGTGTACTTGCTGGCCCTCCCTACATCCCACCCCCCTGTGTAAAGACGTGTACTGTGTCTGAGGGAGAGAAAGCAGCGACATGTCGCTCTCTCATTATCATGTGAATGCTTTATGTTTCCCATCAACATGCCTCTGCCAAACAAGGGGGCCCCTGTTCTCCCTGCCAGGGCTCGAGTGAACGCATGGGCCAGGCCCCAGAGCGGTGCCGTTCTTTGCTGGCACAATTCACCAAGAGTTTAGCTCCACAGACACTGCTCCTGGCCTCGTCTCCATTCAGTCCATCTGTACTGGCATCTCAGCAGCCGGCAAGGAATCGGTTTGTTGGAATGAGGTGGGAAGACTCCATTCAGAAAGATTTAATGACCGATGGAGGGATTCATACTGATTGGCTTTAGATTATTCATGTATGATGAGGCTATATTATGATGTGCAGCATTCTGTTTTTTCTTCTTTTTTTTTTATAAATTTTTTGTAAATTGGGGATTCTTATTTCTGCCAAAAACCAAATACACAGAAGCAACAGCATTTTTTTGCTCCTACTTAGCAACAAAACAATTAAGGAAATGGTGATCAGTTCATGATTACAGTTTGCGTAAAAAAGAACGACCAGCCGATGATCTGCAATGCAACTCCAAAGCATTATTATCCCACACAAGGCTCTTGACTCTGCTTTGCTTCCTCTTTTAGAGTTTAGATCAGCTTTGGACCTGATTGTGTCCTGAGCTGATTGACAGGTAGATACACTCTTCTGTTTTTTTTTTTTTTTGTCAGGCAGACGGGCCAAATATAACTTTCATCATGTTTGTCAGCCTGCTCAGCAGTCAGGTGTGAAGTCGTGTCAGTGTATTCAGGTGACTTTGGAGGCAGTATGAAGCCCAGCAGTAGTCATGTGTCATAAACGATGCCCAGACAAAAGGTGGTTGGAGCAGGAAACTCATCAATGTCTGCGGGATTTCTAGGAAGGCTAGGCTATCACTTCTGAGCACAGCACCAGGCAGTCTATTACATGTCTTGTATTGCAGTTTAACTTGTGTACACCCCAAGCCTTTTAGCTTTATTACAAGTAATTATGAGCAATAACTGTCAGAGCTTCAACTGTGTTTTGTATCATCTTTAATGAGGTTTAAATAAAATTATTTTAATAGAGTCAGCAATTTAATTGTGTCCCAAAAGAGGCAAGGCTCCTTAAAAAATATATAGATATATTAAAAAAAAAGTAAAAACAGTCGAGCCAATTCTGATTCTTAATCAGCTCCCAGGATGATTTAACCGTCAAAGGCAGAAAGATTTTCCCTGAAATGAATGAGGAGAACCACCAAGCAGATGGCCTTGCCCATTATCATCATCTGCCTGCTGATACATTACAACGAGGCTCCCTACATCGAAGCTGGGTGTCTGGCTGCTGTTGTGCCATTGATCAGACCGACTGATTCTGACTCTTTGCCACCATAGGTGGAGAGTTTGAGGTCAGCCCCGTGGTCTGAGCTCTCACATCTCACTGGGACCAATTTAACGGCCGAAATAGCCAAAGGTCCTAACAGCACAACTGCCCGTTCTCACGCAAATCAAAGGTTTCAGTGTGTGCTGGGGTAGGGATATGTGTTTGTGTATGTGTGTGTGTGTGTGTAAGGAGGGTTTTTTTATGCATGCTTCTTCATGCATGTGTGCATTTTGTTGTAAAGTGCTTGCATAAGCAACATTGAGACCTTAGTGAGCGATTGTGTGCAGCTCACGCATACTTATCATGTAGAAATAAGTATGCGATGGTGAATAATGACTCAAGAATGCTGTGAATGAGCATGTTGTAGACAGATACAGTAACAGAAAATACAGATACAGAAAATGGCTCTGCAGTGGTTAAAGTGTTATCTGTTATGGAGACCATGAGTTAAAGTTAAAGAACAGGTATAGGTGACCTGAGTATCTGAAGCTTTTTCCGGGTGTTATGGCCCATCTAGGGGTGGCTAGACCACAACATAAGGGGGATCCATCCTCGTCACACAAAATTATCATGAGCCTGCTGTTTTGCATAGAATTAATTATATCCCTTTGATTGGGACACAAACTTTAGCACATTTCAGAATGAATAGAAATGAATTAACATTTTCACTACTTCCTCATCAGGTTTTTTTTAACCCTTAATCTAACCCTTAATCCGAGGACTCAAATACACCGCTTGGACCATCATAAGCAGACAAAAGGGACTGATTTCAGCTCTTTAAGGACACAGTCTATCGCCTACTTCCTCAAGTTTAAGGCATACTTTAAATCAGTGCTAGGTAATCGATTGTTGAGATTTGTCACCTATTAAAGTTTTATGTTTGTGCTAGCTATTAGCTTTGGGTATATAATTTAGGTTTATCTGATAATTTAGTTTCTACAGAGACTGAGTGTTTTTATCTGCCGTTCAGTTAAGCCAACAGTGAATCATGTAAAATTTTCCACGGAGGGCTGATTTTGATGGGGAATGTAAAAATAATAATCTGGCTACCTCCGCTTCCAGGCTGACTGTAAAAAGACCTTATGATTAAAACATATGTGAATATATGAAGTTCGTTCCAGCACTCGTGCTCTAAGGCGTCTCTGCCAGACTGAGCCAATCTAACTGCCTTTATTTCTTTCACACTTATTCTAATTAAAAGATGACGTGTGATTAAAGGACAGCAATCTGTTTGCTAATGTGTACAGTGTGTGAGAAAGAGTATGTTTAACAGAGACGGAGAGAATTAAGCAGCGTGTGCCAGTTTATCAAGTGCTTCTTTGTCTTGTCATTATTATCTTGGCCTGTTCGTTTGTGTGTGTGTGTGTGAGGTTGTCTTTGCTATATTGACTTACTTGATGCCTGCACTGGAGGGTTCTCAGTTCACTCATTGGGTTAATTGACCTCTGGAGACGTTTCTCCCCACAGTTATAATGACTGTCTGGATTAAATGATGATTCTGCTTTGGCCTTAGATCTGGAATTTGTCAGAGCTTTGATTTCTGAGGTGGTTCATTATTATTAGTTTTTTTTTAAATGAGACATTTGAAGTTACCATTTCTCAGATTTTAAATGCCTTTGATGCATGTGTCAGAAGAAAAAAATACTGCTGATGTGAAACGCTACATGAAAACTAGACCAACTAGCATTTGCAGGGTAGAGGTTGTGGGGTTTCCTTTTTTTAAAATGTGCATGATTTTGAGATCAACGATCAATAGTTCCCCAAGACCCATGAAACATTCAAACAGACAACATCACAGCAACTTAGCTGTACTATAACTAAATGCAGTTGACTAGAATAGACTTAGGGGCATACCAGGTGAAAAAGTTAGGTATGTAAACATGATAAATAATCCAAATGGTAAGTGATGCAGAGTAGATAGGAGTGTGTTCATGCCAGTGCGGTTCTTCATACATTGTTTCGTTCTTTGTTCATTTTAATAAAAAGAAAAGTTAAAACCAGAGCTACCAAGTTCTTCTAATATCTGCTTTTTAATTATGGTGGTTCTTACAGGCACTTTTGCTATATTGGGATTCATACACCCATCACACTGTCAGCAGGCCTCAAACTCTGTTATCATGTTTGCATGTGAGATTTCAGGTAGTGCATGTTTTTTTACACCAGTGGTCATCTAAACTGACCTTCAGACATGTCTGTAACCTGTGAAGTGTTTGGCTTTCTCAAAGTTGTCAAAATGAAACAGACACTGAGCGTCCCATCCATGAGACACACTTGGACCCTGTCTCAGAAGTGACGAATATGGAGTACATTACAGCAAAGACTAGAGATTGTTTGAAGATTGATGGCGCACAGCAAGCAGCGATGGTACAGTGGCTTCTTGTCAATGGTAAAAAAAAAAAAACCAACATCAGAGAAATAGTTTCTGTTAATCACAAATGCAAATAAGACAGCGGCTGTGTTTGGACTTGGTCTAAAAATATATTTTTGTGTTATTGTATTGTTCTGAAAAGCACGTCACTGATACTCAAGTTTGCATAGAAGTCATTCATCAAGCTGGTGCATGCTGAAAGGCTGGCCAGGCATAGAAAGAAGAAGTGTCGGACCTAAATAGTTGATGAACAGTGTCTGAATGTCACATCCTTAAGAAAATAGGGGAAAAAAATCCAGCAATGCCCTGTCACTGACCCTTGGTCCATCTACTGTTTCACCGATGCCTCATCAGAAAAGTTCTCAGTGGAGGTGGCTGTCAAAGAAACCATGCAAAAGGAAGGCAAACAGGGAGAAAAGGGTGAGGTATGCCAAACTACTTAATGACTCAAAATCAAGTGTCAACAGGTCTTATACAGTGACTGTCCACAGCCATCTGAAAAACATGGCGGAGGCTGTTTCATGGAGCATTTCTAATTTTCCAAGCAAGGCAAGGCAAGGCAAGGCAAGTTTATTTATATAGCAGAACATAAAGAAATAAGGGGGAAATAAGGGGTGGCTCAAAACATTTGCACAGTACTATAGCTTACAGTTACATAACTGTAAATAACCTTAAAAGACACAATATGTATCTGAGAGTAATGTAACTAAAGTAAAGTAAAGTAATTAACTTTTAAATCTATCAGCTAAGTAGGAAAATAAATCTGGTATTATGTTCTCCAAACAAACATGCATGTCTTGCTTAGGTCCAGACTTCGTTGGCAATCCCCAGGTGATCATTTTCCACCAAAAAATGAATATGCAGTGTTTTAGAACACAACTCTTGATTTCTTTTATTCACATGTAGATAAATTTTATATGAGCGATATTAAAAGGTCTGATCATCAATGATTAATAGTCGTTGTGCTGTAATGTAGGTTAGGGCCCGTGAGGCTTGCCAGCTGGAACGTAAAACAAACAAATCATTCTCCATAAAGGAAAACATCTCTTAACACCCTCTCCACTTTTACCTGCCTTGTGCCGACCTGTATTCCCAGTAAGAAAATGATCTATGATGACGACGTCACGAGGGCTTTTTTCCGGTTTTGTTTTACTTGCTTACATTTGTCGGAGGCGCTCTCAAGGACAGTATGTGTGTTTCATGATGCTAAATGAGCGTGCATTCGTGCGCGCGCACTCACTCTGAGGCATTCGCAGCGACACAATCAAAGAAACAAACTAATGAAGTCTTTCTGAAACAAACAACTTGATTAAGACCCAGGAGGGGAGAGAATCAGGTGTGAACACCGTGGGTCATGAAATCATGTGTGAACCAATGCCAGAGCTGTGTTTTTAAAGATGCGGCTTTTCTGCTTTTAAGAAACGCTCCACGTCCTGTGGGAGTTTGTTTGGGAATGTTGTCTTCAGCATGGCTCCTCCCTACCTGGTTATCAACTCCTGGCTATGCACACTAGCAGGAGAGATGAGCGAAGCTTTGCCTTTGGGAGGCACATGTCTGTTTTGCTTGAAGCTGCATTTCTTCAGTGTCCACTGAGCAGTTCTGTTCCTTTGCGAGAAGTTGTGTTGTTTATGAGGGAAACAACACAAAGAGCACAACAACACACATTTTTTGACTATAGAAACCCTTGTTTAATAATAATTAGATGTGATGCTGTAGGTTACAGGAAGCTCATCTTTACTTTTGTACCAGTTCTCGGGAATGTACTTTGATCTGCTTTAAAAATTTATATAAATATCATTTTAATTCAATTCAATTTTATTTATATAGCGCCAGATCACAACAACAGTCGCCTCAAGGCACTTTATATTGTACAATAGTACATACAGAGAAAACCCAACAATCATATGACCCCCTATGAGCAAGCATTTTGGCGACAGTGGGAAGGAATAACTCCCTTTTAACAGGAAGAAACCTCCGGCAGAACCAGGCTCAGGGAGGGGCGGCCATCTGCTGCGACCGGTTGGGGTGAGAGAAGAAAAGAACAGGATAAGGACATGCTGTGGAAGAGAGACAGAGATTAGTAGCAGGTACAATTCAATGCAGAGAGGTGTTTCATTTTAATTGTGCACATATGCTTAGCAGTAATATTCTCACAGTTAACCTTTATTTTCACTGCTCCAGTAGTGTGTCCTCGGGAATGCAATCAAAACTAAAGGCACTCCGCAGTGAGTTGTTTTACTTAGGAGAAAAATAAAGAGCTGAGAGAATGTACTTCATTATGCTGTAAAGACAAACCAATCCTTCAGAAGACTATAACAGTAAATTTCTAACTTACATAATAAGAATAATTCAGTCAAGGATATTGCGCTGGTTTCAGCTCACCTGTGCATTTACACTTTTTGGTCTTATTTCCACAGTTGGAAAGTTGCTCTTCCATCTTCAGTGCTGCTCTAAGCACATAGTTTCAAGTAGTATTGTATGGGAAGGCCATTGCTTTTATAATGACTCGGTTACACTAAAGAAAAAATAGGGTGGTAACCTTTTTGCAACAAGGGAAAAATGTTCGCCTGGGGATTGCATTGAATTTTTTTGCATTCGACAGCAGATTGCAAGTAGTTGGGGTAACCAACTTGTCACCCAACTTGAGTGGATACCACAGCCTATCCCCAAACAGTCGCAGTCTGACTGACACCGACTCTCAGACCGAGTGGCAAAGGTTTGCAAATAAATAAAAATGCTGGATTTAATCTGCATCATCATCTGGTTGCCAGCTGGTTGGACTCTGTTTAAAGTCTTTTATTAAAACAAAGTTACAGCGTGCCTATATTTTAGTGCAGTTAAATTGCCTTTTCGCACCAACTGCGCTACTATTTATAGAGGAAGTTGTGTTTCAAATTTGAGGTTCTGACTTACTTCTGAGTGTAAGTAGCTAATGTGAACTAATATAAAGAGTTTACATGTTTTCCCTGTGTCCGCATGAGTCTTCTCTCCATGGTCTGGCTTCCTTCCACAGTCCAGATACATGCGGTTAGCAGGCTTAGGTTAGTTGGTGATTCTAAATTTTCTGCGAGTGTAAATGGTTGTCTGTCTCTCTGTGTTGGCCCGGCGATAGACTGGCTACCTGTCCAAATTGTAACCTGTCTCTTGCGCTATGATAATCTCCATCCCCACTGGGACCCTGAATTGGACAAGTGGAAGAAAATGGACGGATGGCAACAGATTTGCAACAAATCTGTGGACTGCAGATTTATCAGAGTTGGGTGTGTTATCACAAACAGATTGCATTTAATGGCCAATTTAAGCCCATTTGATTGCAAACAGATAGCAGACTGGTTCCACCTTATTGCCATCTTGACACACCCAAGATGATTTGAGGACGGCAGTTCACAGACCTGTTCCCCGTCTCCGAAGCCACTGTTTCAAAGCAAGCAAACTTCATTTCACATGGTCATTCGTTGTGCCTCCAGGCACTGTAGCACAACGATGCTTTCATCTTCTTTCTTCAGGTAATAACATAACTAGTGTTATCTTACATGATAAACGGGAGTCGTCATTGTTGCATGAACACTAATAGACACATTTTTAATGTGATCAAAGTTGAGAAACTGCAATAAAATTGATACATGCACAGATGGGAAGATTTAAACACTGTACATCCTCCCATTTAGTGTCATAGAGCTCTGTCAGAGTCTAAGAGAAACTACTAAAGAAAGCTGCACGTGAGCATCAGCTGACAAGGTCGAACCCGGAACACACACACAGTGCAAAGAGTAAAAAGTCCATTAGAGATAGAGAGGCCAACACAGTACTCAGGAGAAACTTCCAGAGAGGTTTGTGGTCCATTGGCCGTTAAAGAATTTTTCACTCATGGGGTCTACAGCTGGTGGTGGCGTGGTTACCATGGAAACTGACATTCCCTTGAAGGTACTTGGCAGCCACCGGCAATCGTTGAGCTTGGGTAATGGTTTGAAATTCTCTGTAAAGTGGCTCAGAGGTTGAGATTAAATTCAAACTGTTGGCAGTGGAGTCACGCTGTGGCTTATCACATTGTTGTAGAGTGAATGATGGCCTTTAGAGAGTGGGGAGATATAGTATCTGTATCTGCAACCTGTTGCTCGCAGTATCACATTTTGTATTTTGGCTCTTTAGTTTCTGGCTGCCTCGTTTAACAAACAAGCAAAAAAACCCCTAAAAAACGGCTCTTTGCATCGTCAGTCGCTGATGCAAAATGTTAACCATTAAAATAGCAGCACGTGCAGCACATTTTTTCACTTCCAACCACCCTCTTCTTCCAATTTTGCCACCGGCCTTTGCTTCATCTGAATAAGTTCTCCTTAACAACTGCTGAAATGATTATGCCTCCAAGTGCATAACACTCCAGCCGTATGTGGCAGGTAGTGTAAAGACATGCTGCTGACGGTCCTGTGAATGTCAGCAGCTGAAAAGAATCAGCCGTGTGAAGCATCAGCCTCACACCTCTGCTTGCATCACCTGCTCATGCAGAAAATATGAAATATTATTACTGTGTGCGATCGTTTTTCTTGCTTTGCTTGCTTGTTTTCTTGTTTTTTTTTTCTTTTTCATCTCTTCAAACGTGAAGGGAGTGTAAAATTGTTTTCTACTGACCAAGTGCATGACTGTGTGTTTGCAAGATTATAAGTACTCAGCTCTCAGCAGGATGTTTGTATTGGTAACCTAAAACAGAAGTACTCAGGCATGATGTTTTTGCTATATGAGCCATGAAGCTAGTCAGCTTTGGGGTCCCTATAGAGGTAAAAGAACTTTAATCCTATAACATGAAGGTCTTTTATATGTATTTTTAGCTGCGCATAAACCTGTACAGCAATAGCGTAGACATCTTATTGTGTTCATGTGTGCGTGTTCGTAGAAGATTGTAAAGCTTATTTGTATGCTGCAGAAGCTCCTGTTGTTTGTAGGGCTCCTGTATCCTGGGTGGTCAGTCTCTCTCTGTTCAGCTTGAAAGCATCAAAGGTTTTCAGCAGAGGACAGATTGAAACTGCCAGTGTTGCCTCCTTTCAAGACCTCTGAATGCAGCTACAGTGTGGGACAATGACGCAGTGTTTTGCATGAAAGGAAGAGATGTCTTAGAAAGTGAATCTTTGAAATTGAGAAGTGCGAGAAGTCTCGTGAAAGTAGCAAAGGGACAAAAATGCACAGTTAACCCCGTGCACACGCAATCACTTTTTCCCCCTTTTCTCTCTCTGAGGATGTCATGTCAGTTAAAAGCTTTTATCGCTGATTATAGCGTTCAAAGCGCTTTAAGTGAAGGTAAAGATGTCAGACACTCACTGCAGCTTAGCAGATCGTATCAGTCCAGCACTGGACCGTTTCACTGAGACGGCAGATGCAGCTGGCATCTGTTTGCAGGTTGTGCATACTGACTCGATGACAGGCTTTTTCCATCAGATTCAGAATGGAAAGCATTAACCGGGGGCACGGTGATTTGGGGAATTGCAAGGAAAGTGTTGTTTTACTGGCGCAGTTGGTGGCTACATATTGGCATTTTGAGGCGTATAAAAACTGAATCTATGTTTAAAAAGTAGGAAATCTTTACCTTTAATTTTTATCTTTAAAATGCACTTTGACAAAAAACAAAATTAATGATCAGTGAAATTAAAACTGGTTCAATGTGATGACGAACGCAGTAAAGATGATATTAGCGGTCTGTCAAGCGCAAGTACGCTCACCTTCAATTTCCAGCTCATCATCTTCTCTCAACTTGAGAAAATGATGATGTAAAAACAAACTTTCTGATTTGCGGTATGATTGCCAGCATGTTCGCAGTTCTTTGAAAAGGAAGTTCTTTTAAATGTGTGTTTTGCAGCAGGGAAGACGTGACATTGCGTTTATCACATGCAAATGATGATTTTTTTTTTGGTAGATATGCATCCATGCTCAATAATTACTTTATGCGTACTGCCGGGGAAGGATTTAATTAACTGCCCCTCATGTCAGGGTAGATAATTAGCCTATAACACACATGCACAAATACACACTTTCTCTATTATGCACACATAGATGAAGTCACTGTGTTTGAGACTAGAATGCACTGACTTACTTGCTGTCACAGGAACCTAAAGTCTTGAGTGGCAGTTGCATGGATATCAAGAAAGGATGCAAGAAACAACTGAGCGTGGTGCAGGTTCTGTCTGCCTGCAAAGAGATGCTAATGTTGAATTCTCTATTTCATCAGTGTGATGGTGCACTGTGTGATTGGCTCAGCTACACTAATGCTCACTCACAAAACACAACAGTAATTATGCTTTCTTCTCTGTCTTTTTCTCTCTCCGCAGGTTCAAGGTTTGATCTACACACAGGAAAAGGTAAAAAAAGAAAAGAAAAAGAGATTAACTTATTTCCAGATCTCTTTCCTTGCTCTTTTATTCCCTTCCTGTACACAGGGGGAGACAGGATGATTAGCAAGCATTAGTCTGTATCTGTATTTGTGTGTTTTCAGGTTGTGTATGTGTGTGGATGGATATAACCGCATTATTTGGGAGATTTGTGGACTAGTTTGCCTTTGTTTTCTCTGCACACGTGCACGCACACACATGCATGCACATAGCGCAGCAGGCTGTTGTCCTAATCACGGTGAACATAAAATGTGGATTAGTGGCGGTCTTATGGTATCAGTCATAATCACACACAAACACGTTCTGAAATGCTCCAGCACATAGGCACCTGAAAGCAGCGCATGTTTTAGGTCTTCACATCATTGTTGTTCAGCCGTTTCAGTTTCTAAATATAATTCTGTTAAGTTTCTTGAAAGGCCCGATTCTGTGACACTCGACAGGACATTTCTCCCAAGTGATTTCACTAAACGCGCGAGCATAGCTGAACATCAGCATTTTATCTATCCTCAGAGTCATTGTGTTGTTTATGATGACAAATATAGCCGTTTTTTTGGATTTTGCTATCCAGGCAGTATTTGATCATTATTGTGATAGTGCACCTACAGCTCTTTTTGGTCTATTTCTGGCAGATGGAGTCTGTAACGGTTTATGTCTGTGGCCTTCCCTCTGTAGATCACAGAGTATTTTAGTCCAGAATAATCCCCACCATCTGCTATCTCCTCTACTACATTTTAGTGCTCAGTATCTCTGTCTATCCGTCACTCTTTCCTATTGCTTTTCTTCTTTTTGTTTTTTCTTTCAGCATTTCTCTGTGATCCCTTCCAGCCTTAAAAAAAAAAAAATGTCATGACCCTCTTCCTCTCAGCCTTTCAATCTCAGCCATGTCCCAATCCGACTGCTCCTTCTTTCTCATGGGTTTTTAATTTTCTAGCTTATTCTTTGTTTGTCATGGTCCTGGGTCTGTGACCCTGGGTTTTGAGTTTTCCAGTTTGTTATGTTATATGATAGTTTTATATTTAGTTGTTTTGTTGTTGTTGTTCAGGCTTTTGTTATTATGTGGTTAAGTTAGTGTTCCCCGTCCTCTTGTGTCTAGTTTCCTGCGTTAGTTATTGGTGTCTCTCTGTGAAGTCAGTCTGGTCTCAATGTTAATTTGTCTGCCTGTCATGTCTCTGTGTTGTCTATCACGTTTGTTTATGAATGTCAAGTTTGCTGTCGCGCTCTCCCTCGTCCCTCGCTCTCTAGCTTTCTCTCTCTGTCTTTCAGCTGTCTGCCATGTGTTTGCTTTTGTGTTCCAGCATCATCTGTGTGTGTTCATGAGTGTTTCTTTTAAGTCCCTGTGTCAAGCCCACATGTCTGAGTGTGTGTTACTTCCTGTTTTACTTTGATAGTCTCCTGCCTCCCGTATGTCATGTTCAGTTTTGCTTCCCTAGTCTCGATTTAAAGTTAACCTTGATTTGTTCCCACCAGCGGCCTGTTTCCTCGGTCTCTTGTCTGTATATATTGTGAGTTTGTGAGTCATCTATCTAGCTGTGCGCTCTGAGTGTCTGTGTTTCTTGAGCTTAGTAGGTTCCGGTTTCAATTAAACTCGAGTTTTGTTGTATCTTGTGTTTTTGAGAGATTTCAGCGTTAAAGCTGTTTTGGCCTTACCTAGGGCTGTGCGATATCCCGATATAGGACATTTATCATCCCAACAATGATATAAATCACAAAGATTTTACATTTTCTGTAAAAAAATATTGCTGTAAACAGTTTATTTTGTGACGCCATGAAACAAACGATAGAGAAATATGAAACAAAAGACATTTTTTTGCTGTCCTAAAAATCCACTCTATTAGAAATGTAAAAAACTACATTTATTTCTTCATTATGACTGTTGGTGGCTGTAACTGAGGAGGTAGAGTGGGTTGGGAAGATTGGTGGTTCAATCCCTGTCTACATGCCCCATATCCATGGGCAAGATATTAACCCCAAGTTTCTTTCTGATGCATCAATCAGAGTGTGAATGTGTATGATTCTTAGAAGCATATAAAAAGTGCTTGTATGACTGGGTGTGAATAGGCAAATGAGGCATATTCTATCAAATGCTTTGAGTGCTCCGGGAGAGTAGAAAAGTCCTGTATGAGAATCAGTCTATTCCCCATTCATTCCGGCAAAACATCTTTGAAGGTTACAATCGTTATTTGTATATCCATTGAATTTATTTACGAAGGCTTTTCCTAACTTCTTCATAACTACACGCCCATGCTCCCTTTAATCCAACTTCTTTCTCTTTTGTTCTCTGTCCCTGGCCTGGTTCTCTAAAAAGAAAAGGAAAAAATAGCAAAATATAAAATTATCAGTGAATTAAAAAAATTGAAATTCTCAAATCGGTTAGTGTGCCTGAATCTAATTCACTGTATGAGAGTGGAGTAAGCAAGCAAGCAAATATCTGCAACAACAATGATTATAGCAGTGTGTTTTTATTCAGTAAATATGGCCTCATTACCTGCTTATTGTGGGACATAACAGTAAAATTAGTCATTCAGTTATACTGTTGGGTATTACAAAACAGTGTTTATATATTTGTGTCTCTTTTAAAAGGTACAAATGGGTGTTCAAGTAGCAAATAAATTGTTATCCTCTTATTTCCTCTAATGAAAACATCTTACATCAAAGTCTTGATGCATGCTGTATCATCCAGGTAAGTAAATTCCGTTCATCTGCACATAGCGTTTTCTCCCATTGAAATCTGGGAGATCTTACATGAAAGCTCAATGGTGCCAAGCATGTACATTGAAACTATGCAGTTTAATATGTAGGCAAACACTTAAACATTATCAATATAAGAAAAAATGTTTTTGTTTGATAAAATATTACCCACAGCTTATGATTCAGTGTCCTCAATATGATGTGGTTCCACAGCTTTTGGCATTAGCCTAGTTGACAATATTCAGTTCTGCTGAGTAGTCTATTGAGCGCCAGTCACACAAGTCACCAACCCCCTGGCAACCACTATTGGCTATTCTCTGGTAAAACAGCCTTGTGATTGCTTTGGTTGCTAGCAGACTACTGCAAAGTTGTTTGTGGTAAACTGTAACTTGAGTTTGTTTGTCTTCAAAGAAAAAGTAGTCCCTTTTGCAACTGTAAGGCACAACGTTTTGGCGAATGTTCTCTGTTTACAGTTTAAATCCCTCTTTTCAGTTACACTACTACTTGGCGAGTAGTTTGTAGACAAGTTGGCATCTTGCATGAAAACCCCTGGTGATAGCAGTAACCTGCTAGTGATCAATGCAATCTCACAGTCTAGCACCACACACAGTAGGCACTATTAGCAAGTGGCTGTAACCTCCAGCAACCACTTGCCAACCAGTGGCCTGAGGTTACCAGGGGGTCACTGACCATTCTCTAGGCCTGTGTGAATGGGGCTTTACCAATCAATTTCTGAATTACTGCCAACAACCTCCAGTAACCACTTCCCAATTGGTTGGGGAATACACATTTTTCAATGTGACTGGTGGTTGTAAGATAATTGCTCAAGAGCTTCTACACTTGTGTGACTGGGGCCTAAAATTACATAAACAAACACGTTGGGACTATACTGTTCATTTTCACTTTAACCTTAAGAAAAGAAAAGCAAGTTCATTAATGAAAAAGCAGTTTTGGTTAAACTCCAGAAACTGCAGAGTACTCCAGAGCAGAGCGGTGATATGATTTTGAATCAGATGGAGCAGGTGGGTGACACTGCTGTGTTTACAGCCAGAGCGGCGACTATATTAAGGCAATCCCCTCATGTCGATGACAAACAGATGCAGTAACTGCTGGAAACTAAGCATTTAGAGCAGATTGACCAGATTATAACAATCAAACAGAGACTGTGGTGGTATCTTTGAACGCTGCAACAATACAGACCCACTCTACCATACCTGAGAAACAGATGAGACAGTGTCAAGATGATGAGATGAAACACTTCTTGTGTGATTTTAATATCGGCATATGTGCGTGAGGAATATTAGGTGTTTTAAGGTTAGAGAAAGAGACCTCACTGAAACCACAATGATAAAAAAAAGAATCTACTCACTTGAAAAATCTAATTTGAAATGTGGAAGACTCTTGTCTTCCTCTTCAACCACCACTAACATGCCCAGGGAAAAGGCACTTGACTCTCAGCTACTCCACTTCCATTGTTCTGTGGCAAATGGTACATGACTACTGTAGAAATCCTCAAGTGTCTACAACTGCATCCCTTTTTCCTCTCTGCTCCCTTCTCCCTGACTGAGGCTCTAAGTGAGACTGAGCTCTTTGTCAAATTATACAGCTGAGAACATGACAACAACATTTCACTTAGCGCACCGACATGAGCATTTGTGACACTCAGGATCTCTACAGAGAGAAATTCAGTGTGCTGTAATGCAAAGAGCAGAGTACACGGTTTAGGCTCCTTGATATATTCGCATTATAGTGTGCTGTGTGTGTCTTGCAAACAGCAGTGATTACAATGTAGGCAACCGAAATACACACAGGTATGACATCAGCATTGGTGACTTGGTTGTCAGCCATGTACAGCACATCTCTGTACCAGCACACAGCTGGATTAACAATGCCTTGAATGGATTAGTGGGAGTTTGTGTGTGTGTGTGCGTTTGTGTGTGTGTGAAAGTGAGAGAGTCAGACAGAGACTGAACGATAAAACATGATGGTGACTCCTGTGTCAAGTGGGTATTTGACAAAGCCGGATACCTTAAACAGATACTGATAATACCCCGAGATCATCGTATTTTGGCTCGACTGTTAATGACATCACAAAACCATGCCCTCCGCTTGTACACCCAAGCTCACACACGCACGAACTCACACAGCGTACAAAGCAAATCATATCTTCGTCATCTGACCTAAATCCATTAGTACTAGGAGTCACAACCTCTTCCTCCCGTTCCTCTCCATCAATTTCCTGCTCTTCCGCTTCATCGCCTCTCATTCTTTTCCCCTTTGTAGTCCTTTACCTGGTCGAACAACAAAATTGGACATATAGGTGTTTACAGCTTAGTGGACACTTCAGTCTTCATGCTACTCAAACTGACACATATCAATCATTATCATTATCAATTTTGACCGTTCTGCCGTGTTAAGATTCAGGCACAGAGCCTAATATGTGATGGTAAATAGAACTCTGTCTCTAAAGCATATTAAAAACTGTTTGTGTGTGTGTATGTGTGTGTGCTTGCATATGGGTGTACATGACAGGATTGCCAGCTGGGCCATTTATGCTAAACTGCAAGTGTCTCTGCTGCTGTAAATTGCTTTGGATTGCTGTTAATAGCTACTTTTGCCATTTGCCTGTGAGACCAATATTAAAATCTGCCATGATGTCATTCTTCGGTTGCCCTTTCATCCTCACTGCTGCAATATGTTTCTTGGATTACTGGATTTGAACGTCGCATAGTGCTCTAAGAATGTCAGTAATGAATATAAGGCGTGCAAGCTGCTTGACTATTCAAAACGCTCCTAATTGAAATGCTGAAAAGACGGCTCTGGCTAATCAGCTTAGAGATGTAGTCCACAGCTGACAGATAATAAAGAGGATCTTGGTGCTGAAGAGTCTATTACCACCCCTGTAATGAGAGTTCATATAATATCAGTTGAGTACAATGGAAGAACGGAGAAGTTAGGAGTGAGGAGGGAGGCTGGAAGAAGTATAGGATTGCGGGAAGAATGAAGAGGTGGCTCCCATTGTTCAAATTTAAAAGACGTAACTGAGGCGACAAGGAGGTGTGATCGGGGATCTCAAACTGAGTGCAGGTACATGTCAGCACTAATGACCAAATATGGACTGAAGGAAAAGAAAATAACTCGTGAACCCTTTATTGCACGTGACAATGTGAAAAAAGGATAGTGTGGGTGAAGTTCTTAAATTTGACCCAATGTCTGTCAAATGGCTGAAAACCATGGCCTCCAATTTACGGTTCCTTTAAAGGTAAGGCAAAACACCAAGTGGAACAACCTTTTCTTCTTTTCTAGCCTTTAAACATTTCTAACCCTCTTAACCTTCAAAATAAAACAGGAAGTAACTGGAAAAAGGACAAAGAATGAACAACTCAGAACACACAGAAGGAGCATGCATGGAAAAGAAAATCTCTGAGCGGTGTCAGAGCAAAGCTGTAAGGATTACAACAGAAACCATAAATCCCACACAAAGACGATGCCAGTCGCTCAACAGCAGACAGCAAACAGGGTTTTATAAAGACATTTGGGCTCATTGTTTAGCTGCTTGTCCCACAACTTTACTGTTTGGTTCCCCTTGAACTTTTTTTTAATACCTGGTCAAGACAAGATAGTAGATAAACACAGTTAACAACTGAGCACTGGGCAGCACTGAGCAGCTAAAAAAAAAGTCCCAGATGTTTCCCTCAGGAGTTTTGGACAGTATTAGAGCAGAGTTAAAAGCAGATGATTATTGTCTTTGTCTTAGCAGGATCCCAAGAAAATGAATGCGACTGAAAAGTAATGTCAGCTTCCTAAAATTATTCACATGAGTGCTTCCAAAGAAGTGATGGGATTTTTTTTTTATCCAATCACGCAGCTTTATTCACGGTGTAGCTAAATATAAACACATTGAAATGCATGCTCATGATGTGTTTTATTTCTATTTGACTCACAAGATAAAATCGCTGTACTGCTTCAAAAATTTTGACTGAATTCTGATAAAATGTAGAGTGTGGTCACATTAACAAACCATTGAAATTTGTCTTACATCCACTGAGGTCTTTAAGGTCAGCTTAAACTATGATTCTTACACGTGTAATATATGTTTACAACATTTAAAAAGTACTGCATAAAAATTAAAAATATCTCTATATTACAGCACCATTGGTGCTGTAATATAGAGATAAATTTTAAATACTAATAAAATAATAATTATAATAAAATGTTATTTATATTGCACCTTTCTAGACAGAGTCAGAAAGTGCTGCACATAAGAGAGTTCCAGAGTCTCAGGACCACGATGACGAAAGCTCGGTCACCCTTAGTTCTCATCTTAGTCTGTTTTACAGCCAGTAAGCCCTGATCAGATGACCTCAGGGACCTGCTAGGGACATACTACCTAGAGACTGTGCCGTCTTGGTGGAGGTTTGCTCTCTCGGAGCGCTTCTTGTTTTCCATTTATTTTCTTTGTTGTTATTTTTCTTAGATCTCCGACTGACGTCCCAATGACCTTTCTTGGCCAGTGTGGCTAACATTAACTAATGTTATAGGTCGAACTCCATAGAAACTGCTACAGTTTCTTTAATCCCACAGCTATAACAATAGGTTTTGGTTATTATGACAAATAGTTTGAGAGTACAAACTAGTAAGGAACAGTGTAGAACTGCTGACTGTTCTGCACTGCACCTTGTTTCTGATCTGCTCTGTTCTGGGGATTTAGGGATACAAGTTGTCAGTCATTCTCTCTCATACATACTCTTTCTGACCCTCTGACCTCGCCTTTCCACACGTACATGTAATCAAATTTTGTAAAACCAGTGTTTATGAGACCGACAGAGGTCAGGGCTGTGCAGTATGAGTGGAACGACATGGCTATCTGTCCAAGCACATCACGACTGTACCGAAAAAGAGCTGCTACCACAATGTGACTTGAAACTATAGCCGAGTCACAAACAAACCCCCCCTCGCCTCGTCTTATGTGCCACTTCTGAAGAATGTGTTTTGTAATCCTGTTAAAGTTGAAAGTTGAAGCACATACCATTTTGAATTAACACTACGTGCCTATTAATTACTGTGAGGCCTGTGTGTGATCAGATGTCCACTTTAAACAAACCTGTCCTTGTACTGTCTCATAGTTGGCATCACACAGTAGCTCCATGTAACATTGTGGCCACATACTTTTGCCATCTTTGCCCTCAATGTTCTGCAGCGGTAATGAACATTACCATTCAGAGATACAATTTGCAGTTTTTAGACCACATCTTGGAGTAAAAGGAAAAATAATGTGTTTTATACTTGGGTAGGTACAAAGGTGGACACATTGCCTTCTCATCCTCAGAAGAAAGCACGTTTTGACCCGATAGCATGAGTCATCGTCACCTCGGACATCTTGTATAAAGAGGAACAAAATGTCAGACTGTTTTTTTTAAACTCGCCAGAGAAATGAACAGTGGGTCGAGATATTTGGATGGATTAATGTATTAGTATTTTCAATAATCAATGTGAGCAGTCTTTGCTCTGCCCTCCAGAGGGCCAGCTGCATACTTTCCTCTCTCCTTGTGTGAAGTGTGCAGATGCCAGCCACAGGACTGGGAGAAAGAGGGCACTGCTCATTAACGCCAGCAGCACAGAGATTAATCATCACACCTTTAAGTATCTGCGAACAGCAGGATATAAACTGTGAGTTGGGTTCAAAGGGTAGCGGCAATTTGATAGGAACTTAACGTTAAATAGGCCGAGACAAAGTCACTAAAACCATGCCTGTACCTTTGACAAGGTTACTGAATGCTGTGAATATTGTACCGTGTGCTGAAACCTGAGTTGGTACTTGGATGGGAAACCTGAAATCTCAAATCACACGATCTTTCTATTGCACAGCCATCTTTTTATATGAGAAATTTGCACTCTTTAGTGAGGTTTGAATGCATTTTTTTCTGATCAGGTATTGCACTCCTATGTTAGGGCATGTTGCGCATGCAAAGTGAGGGAGACACGGAGGTCAAACCCTAAGGTTCAGGCAGTGGCTAGCGTCAGGTGGCTAATTTAGAACGTGTTGTGTCAGAGTAATAGGAGCTGAGAGGAAACCCCTGATACAAACACACACTCACAAAACAACACACACATGTATGCACACACACACACACATACAGACTGCTCGCCTCTCTGACTCACTGGCTAACTGAATGTTTACTGGCACTGAAAACTTGACAATTTGCCTCAGTGGAGCAATTGTAAGCAAATTAGCATGTCACTGTAAGTAAATGGAAAAAAAGAGTGGATAGCGAGGGGGCTCTGTTAGGACAGGCAGCAGATGGAGAGCAAATCTGGTGAGTTCGGAGATGTTGGGGGCGGGGCTGTGAGGGGGTATCGGGGGTTGGGGTTGGGTGGGGTTAAAAGTTTTTTCTGGGATTGACAGAGGGAGTTAGGCAAGGAGTCATAAAAAGAGGGAGAGAGGCAAGAGGAAGAGCAGCTGTCCTTAGATATCAGTCTCAGAGGGCTCAATCACGGGACATCTTTTTAACTTTCTTAACCTTGGCATTTGGATGTCAGGAGCAGTGCAAAGATATGAAGACAGCTTCCTAAAATAAAATAGTGGTGGAGAATGTCCTCCATCATCTCCCTTATTCTAAGTGAATACCTCAGTGAAGTATATGGATATGAAATTCACACGCGAGATTAAGATTCAAAGTTTTAGATATGCTGCTTGGTCTTGTGCTGCAGACACTTAGGGGGTTTCATATCCCAGGGGAACCATTAAAAACTGATTACTGTGTAATTTAAGGAATACAAAGCTGGCCACAGGGAGATGAGCCTGGTTTTTATATTGATTGACCTTTTGGAAATGAGAAGGTTTTTGTGTGCCATAAGAACAGGCCTTGAGCCAAGAAAGCAGTATGATCCATACTCCTACCACCTGGAGTGGTTGTCATAATCACGGGTGCCAAGGTGAGGAATCGGCTGCACTATGTATTGATTTCTACTCTTGATTGTAGTTTTGGCACATAGGGTGAGGACTACATCCCCACACTGTACCACTGTGTACAAGACCTGTGGCCTATTTATCTTCTCCTGACTCAGTGTTAGTGCTTTGGTTTCCTGTCCTTGCCAACCTCCGTCTGGTTGTGTTTGAGCTTGTCTTAATATTGTGTTATATATGTGAGGAAGACTGATATCTAATGCGCACAAATAGCTCGCCGCCCCATCGATTACGAGGCTATTTGTTTTTGTAGTATGATTTAGGCCACATTGTCGTGTTCATGCATTATGCAGAAAAATATTGCACTCTTCGCTGTGGGAGAAAAGCAATAAACGTCCTGCTATCATTCTGTTATTCAGGGAAAATTACAGGACAGTTATGCAGTTGCTGGGCTCTTGCTGATGGAGAGCATTACTTTTTAGTTATTTATTTATTTATTTTTTAATCTGGAGAGATGGCATGTTACAGTGTCATTATCAAAGCCAGATATATAGATGAAATATTCTGTTTTAAACCAAGCAGCACAACCCCATCTTTGAATATCAATGAGAATAACTGAATATTGAGGTATGGTCTTTTATATGTACTCATCTGCTTGGCTGTCATAGCTGAACTCATCTCCTACAGAGGAACTCATTACTCAGCATGGCAGCTTTCTTGTTTCAGTTTTTTTTAAAGGTGAAGGCCACTGGAATAATATTTTATTTACACCTCTGTGAATTATTTAGAGGAAGTGTTTCTAGATGGGGCTAGCTAGCTAACTGTCTACTGTCTATGAATGCTTCAGTTAGTCTAATGATCCCGCTCTCTCCCTCATGTGCTGGTGTGTGCCTGCAGGCCACACCGTAGCTAGCTACTCATCAGTGTGAGGATTCTTTCTCAGCAAAAAGTTGCTGCTTTAGCCGGCACAGAGCAGTGAGATTCGGCCTCCCAGTCCTCTCGCCGATGTTCCAGATTTGCTTCCCCAGGTGTGTGAATGCAGTGTATGTGCACGCGCGAGCATGCACATGCATATGCACATCAGGCGCTTGTATTTGTGTCCGGCTGTCTTTCCATGCAAATCTGCTTCCTTCTTTCTTTTTTTGCAGAGTAATCCCTCCCTGTATTTTCTTTAATCTTACCAACCCTTCCCCTGGTTCATTCTACCGCTCTTCGCTGGTGCCTTTTTATCCCACCTCATGTCTTTTTCTCACTCCCACCATCCTTTTGCTCCTATTTTATCCACTCCCACATGTGTGCTTTGAAGTGACCACATGGTGAACCTTATCAAAAGGAGCTTCATAAGGGCCCCTCAGCTTTTTCCCAGGGGTGTTTTCTTGAGTGTTTTTGTGCGCGTGCATGCTTATGTGTGTATGTGCTTGTGAACAATATTCATCTCTACTTGTCTCTGTATGTCTCTGTCAGGGAGTCTAACCTGTCAGGACTGATGGGACGTTCAAACAATATCCACTTCAGATATGTGACTCTAGGCTACAGCAGTGTTGCAGATTGAGAGGAAATGAAGTTTTTTGCAGTGTAGGGTGGGAATCAGCGGAACTCTTTTGAAGCTAAACTGTTAGATGTATAGTTTCCCTTTTTACTTTCTCTCTTGTAGTTGTGAGAGCTGAACTATCCGGCTTGGACTTGGGCCAGCTACAACTGGGTCTCCAAAAACAGCAGTCATCAGTTGCTCGGTGCAAGCGCCTTCTTTCCTCCAACACACACACTAACGCACACGCATACGCACTGGCCCTCCTAATTCTCTTCTCTCCAAGCCTTCGAGATTCCCTTCTTACTTCCTCTGATCTTCTGAACATCAATCCCTCATTCCTCAAAGCAAAAACGAGGGGAAGGGAGACGACAAAAATGAGATGACAGATTACCTGCTATATATAGAGCCGGTCCTATGCAGCTTCCCTTATTCATCTTCTCCCTGCGCCCTCAAGACATCGGATACACCTTTTGGGTTGCGACTGCCAATGCAAATAGACTCTCTCCCCATTTACAGAGCTCTTGAAATTCACTGGCGTGAGCAGCGTGATTTTCGTAAATGGTGCTGGACCTCGTGGTGAGAATGCACTAGCAGGAGAATGAACACACTGACAGATTCACATTCGCTCTGACAGCTGGGATTGTTTCTGGAATGGCAAATCCCAGTTTTGAAATATATAAATAAATAAAAAAATCATGGATTAGTCTTTATTCAAATTTCTTTAGTGGGACAATAGTTGTGCTTGAGGATGTTTGCTAATCTTAGTGTTCATAGACTCTGTATCACGATTATATATGAATATAGAAAGAGTGGCCCACAGTGCATTAGCTGCCGTTCAGTACTGTCCAATCATTCCTATTTCTGCGGGCGACAATATTGTAAAGCATGGATTATAACCACAGTGAAAGGTCGCCAATAATCTCACTGTCTTCCTTTTGTTTCGTCATAATCAGCGTTTGGTGCTTTCTCTGCCGTCTTCTGTCCAGATTTAGCCCCTTTTATTAAACTAAATAGTATTGAAAAAAAATCTTTTTCTTATTGCATCCATTCCAGCATATTTTTTTTTATTCCTTGGCGTTTACATGCTTGGACTACAAGCTTGGCTGGTTTGTAACTGTCCTAATCAGTTTTAACAGAGGTAGAGAAAAATCTGACAAACTTTATTAATGTAATGATTCAGGTTTCCGTTTTGTTAAATGTTACCGTACATTAATCTTTAAGGGCTACTGAGCATTTGTGGAGTTTTTTTTTTTATATCATCCACTAAAAAGAAAATAAGTGTCTATGGGCTTAGCTCAAATACAGATTAATTCACTGAAGCATCCCCATTTGATATCCTAATGCTTTGATAGTGAGTGTCTTAATGTGTAACTCATCCACTCAGCTACCATTCAGTACTGGAAATTGAAGATTTTTTAGTTAATGCTGAGTGAATCATTAAAACATCCTTATAGTATAACAGCATTTTGTAGCATTTGATACACTTGATGTAAAAAAGTTAACTTTTTTTATAAATGCAAACAAACAAATGGAAACAAATAGGTTTACCCAGAGGCTTCTTTGGGTTTTCTAAATGTAATCTTTTATGTCAATGAATAGCAAAGACATTACAGTATGGCAGTAAGGACTCACACATTTGCATACAAGCCTCAATGTATATTTGTTCATTTGAAAAACACACCCCGTCTTTCCTGCACTCCGTCTTCGTCTTTCACGCTTTCATCTTCTGTTGTCCTCATCACCATATCATCAGCATATTGCCGCGTCGTTCCTCTACTTCTATCAGTGTAAAGTATCACTCTTCCTTCACAACACCTTTACTTTAATCTTCACAGGAGAGAGACGAGGAGCGGGAATAAGAAAAGGAGATGGGGTAAAGATGAAAAATCTCTCTTGGGATATCATTTATTTTATTGCTTATGTTTACATTGTATCAATAAGGTCTTGCTCGACATCAGTCAAACCTGTCTACCTTGTTAGGCATGAATAAAGATTATATTTCCAGTTGGACTCAAGCCTTCTCTCTTCTACTTATTGTGTCTTTGCCAGTAGAATTTTTTTGTTGCTTTTTTAGTTTAAATGCAAAAATATGTGCCAGTAAGGGTGGGAAGAGACAAATTGGTGCCGTAAAGCTATTCTTTTGTGCTGAGAGGAGAAGGAGAGCTCTGTTAGCCTAGCTGACATTCCACTTAATTTGATTCATTACTGCGCGGTGACGCTATTGTCGCCACATGCAGGGAACTGGGCCAGATGTAGGGCTTTGAACTATCCTGATGGAGAATGGGTCAACTAACACCATATGATAAAATTTGAGTCAAGCCGAAGTGGTGCAGCTTTTTCCAGGCCACAGACGGAATTGCAAATTGCCTTTACTAGAATATTTGTGAAAAAATTGTAAAAGGAAATTGGGAAATGTTAGCAGCGATTCAGTCCAACAAGATTCAAACCAATCAGGTTCATAACGTTTAAACTCAGCCCACAGTAGAAAGTCGTGTTGTGATGTGCAGTTCATTGGTTTGGCAGTCAAATTTTAAACAGCTTGGGTTGTGTCTTGAAGCGTCACACTTTAAAGGACAGGTCTTATTTCATTGTTGAAAATGTGAAATAAATGCCTTTAAGGTTTTTTAAGGGCTAGTCATTTTCTAAAACGGCTTTTTATGCGGCTGTTGCTTAGATCGAAACTGATTTGTTGGGAAGCATTTTCAGCGACGGTTTCATGCATGTGATGCCATAGTCAAGTATTTCAGTTAGCAGAGTATTGCAGTATGTATTTAACCCTTTTTGTGGCTAAAGTAGACATATGAGGAATGAGATTTGGCCACATAGACAACGCTATTTTTGATGAACGGTTACAGTGCGACTACAATTTTGCACGACTCTTATTTACATAATCTGAAGTAATTTGAAATCAGAGCAGCACTGTGATGTTACAGCTCTATCAAATTTGATAAATAAGTCTCCTCTGTAGTCAAATGTAGCTTCTACCAACTGCGTTTTATTTCGAAGGCTAAGCATTACGTACCACATAAGGATCTTGAAAAGCTTATTCATGCCTTTGTGACCTCTAGATTAGATTACTGTAATTCCCTTTACTTTGGTCTCCATGATGCTCTACTCCATAGATTACAACTTGTCCAAAATGCTGCGGCACGCCTTTTGACTGCAACCAGAAGGTTTTCCTCTATCCCCCCATGTCTTTGCTGATTTGCACTGGCTTCCCATCAAATACTGCATTGAATTTAAAAATTGCTCCTCACCTTCAAAATCATAAATAATACAGCACCTAGCTACCTTGTTGAACTCCTGAGACCATACACCCCTGGGAGAGCAAGTTTGATTTGTTATTCGCTTCTATTCTTGTGTATTTAGTGTCATTGACCTGGTAGCATATTCGGTACTTTGTTAATGGTCTTATATTATTCATGTTTTAACCTGTTGTTTTATTGTGAAGCACTTTGGTATACCGCTGGTTTTTAAATGTGCTATATAAATAAAGTTGTATTGTATTGTATTGTATTATGTTACTGACATATGAATGGACTCAGATTGAGAGCAAAGCACAATCTGTCCGTCTGACTTGCTGTTGTACAGTATGACTCATGCAGTAAGCATACAGTATGGACAACTGGCCGCTGAGTAGTTCTGGCTGATACAAGTTGTTCACTCGTACTGTTTGTAGTTCATACATAAGGAGTGATTAATCATTCATGTAAATGTGAAATACTGTGTATGTGGAGGAACACTCAAGATGTAGTATTAAATATTATGTGCACAGAATGGTGTTTCTTTTAATATGTAACAGGAAAAATGAAATCTATCCAAATTCTTACTGTAAATGTCCTGGAGACGCATGCTATTTTGTATGCTTTGCAAGTTTCTAGTTATTCAGTGAGCTGTAGGGAGTGGCTCCTTACTGGGAGCAACACATCACAGGGGTTCCCGTAGCCACAGATATGTGTGATTTTATCCATGTAAAATAAACATAACGCGGATCGTATTAGCATACCAAACATGAAGCTGCTCTCGGCTCTTTCTCATATCAGAAAAAAAACATGCATTTAAATGAGAAATTATTCGAATTGTTACCCTGAGCAGATGAAAATTATTACTGTCCTCATGGACTACTTACAGTACATGCAACAACAGTAATTGTTAATATCTATATATCTACATGCTCTCTTTGTGTATTAATTCTTACTGACAAATGTCTTAAGGGGAACTGTAAAGACCGGGGCTTTGTTTTTTCGAAGCAATTCATTTTCTACCATCAACATCTCAGAGGCTTTGTTTTCATTACTGATGCTTTTTTCCTTAATGAATTCTACACAATGGGAAGCTCCTCGTCAGAAGACAGAGCATCAATTAAAACCAAGAGATATTTGCATTTGACCTCCAGCAGTTCCGCTCAAAAACTGAGTTGGGTAAAAATGTATCCAGCCTGATCTATTTATTTTCAACCTTTCAAAAGCACTGCCGCTCGATGATGTGGTGTTTTTATCGGTGCATGATTCTTCAGGGTATCTTCAAGGTTTTTCAGTTTGGCATCGTCTGCTGCGCATCTTCATCCTAATACACGAGAGTGTAGAATGAAAAGATCATTAGGCGGAAAAGCTGCGCAGGGCCTCTGGATGGATCTAAAACCTACTTTAACTTGGAGAAAGATCATTTTGATTGGCGTGCAAAGACTACATTCATTCATCATGCCTCGCTTTCACACACCGCCACAAGTGATTTTAAACCAAGCCATCCACCAAGTTCATCTCCCAAGCTCCAGCTTTCCTCTGCTATAAATCATCATCTAGCCACAGGCTGCTGGGCGCTGAGCAAGGTGACACTCCACCCTGCTACACCACCACCTGAGGTGGGAAGTAGAGGAGAGACAGAGAGAGAAGGAGAGGAAAAAAGGGGGAGGGCAATAGTTTGAGAACAGGGGTGCAAGATAGGGAGCAAGAGAGAGAAAGCTAGGCTGTCGCAGTAGGAGAGAAATTTTTGATGTCAACTCTATTAGTGTTTGGCGTGTACAGACACAGCTCAGACTTGAGTGAAACCCACGGTGCTTCATAGTACCTCCAAAAAATCAATCCTGGCTGGTAATTCAGACACCATACCGCTTAGAAATGTGCCATTACAAAACATTAGACACGTAGAGATTTAGATTCTTAGTCATCACGCAGTGCCATTCGAAAAGGCGTCTCACTGATCTTAAATGAACTCTTCAGCATGGCATTCATGAAGAACTGTCTTCAGTGACTAGATGAGTCCTGCAACAGATGGTACGTCTGCCACAGAGAACTCATCCCAGCCTACTACCACTCATACCTGCCAAGAGCCTGGAAAAACTGTGTAGAAGTGAAAATGAATTTATATGAAAGCTGGTCCCACCAAAACCTTTGCATTGAATTAGGCCTCTATAGCTTTATTGCTTTTTTATAGCATTTGTATTGAAAGTGTCCTCACGTCATTTTTAGTGCATTAACCTTTTCAACATGGAGAGCAAATAGTCCATCTTAACTCAATTAATTGATGCATGTGAGTTTTAGTTACCAGGATTTTTAACCGGCAGTGAAACACTGTAATATTATTTATAGTCAGTCTATATTTGCAAAGTTACCAGAGATAGTTTAAACACATAGTTTAGGTGAGTTTAGATTAGAGAAAATGATGATACATTCATGTCTCTATACCAGTGTTAACTTGCAATTATTTTAGCTTAGATAAAACTTTTTTTTTTTGTATAACACATTAAAACACATTTAGAAATAGCTTTCCAGTAATAAATAAATAAATAATATTCCTAAAAATTAATGGTGTTGGCATTCATTCAATATTCTTCAACTTCCTAAAGCTTAACAAAAAATGTAAGTCTTGTCTTCAGCTTAGAGTTAAACAAATTGGCAATTAGGGTTGGAGATTTAATTGAAAAATCATGTCGATTAATGTCGTACTGTTATGTTTGTGTTTTCACATTCCTAAACACACCAAGTCAGCTTAATGATTACTCTTCATGTTTTACACTTGAATAAGAATGAAACGGTGTCATATGTTGCATGTCTGTGTGTATAACCAACTGTATTTGCACCACTAAAGCAGTGTGATGAGCACATCGGTTACACAGGAGGCCTGTGGGTTTAACTGTGAGCCACTGGAGCGTGAAGACTACACTATGTGCTTGTGTGCGTTGTGTCTGCGCAGGTTTATCCTTTTACTGCGGCACATCTTCGATTAGATTATGGGTTTATAAATGAGGAGGTTTATTCTTCAAGACATTCAATTATGAGTAGCAGCTCTTTATTTGTCTCGACCACAAACAATGCCACTGATTTATGCTGCCTTCATTAATTAGCTCTTAAATGTAATGAGCTCATCCAAGTGGGAACAGGAGGTTATGACAGCAGCTGAAAAGTGAGTTTGCTCACCTAACCTCAACCGCAGTGGATCTTATTTCATGCAAAATGGTAAAGACAGAAAATCAAATCTAATTATAGCCATCGTCAATTGAGGTTCATTGATCCATGTGTGTTTGGAGTCGGGAAAGCGCTGCTGCCATCACGTTCCGTAATCAGTCTGGACTTGATTGCTTGTGTCACATTCGAACGCAGATGTAGCCATGTTTTATGTCACCACTGAAATGAAGCAGGCAGGCTGGATATAATGGTATGAGATTGACCCAGTGTGCACAGCAAAATAGGGTCAATACCGCCACAGTTTTATTTCCCAGTTTATGAAAGAGAAGCAGAGTTGAAGGGAAGTTAGCTATTTGTCGGCCCTCAATGGTAACGATACCGCCCTTGTAGTGTAATGAGAGGCACAGCGGGGCGGAGAATGGACAGGCAACACAAGTTGCTTCTCCAGTTGCTTGTTTCATATATGCTGATAATGGCAAGTGGATGCCGCAGGGCTGAGGGGTGCCAACAATTTTGTAATATTTTGTCAATATGTTTTCTTCTTATAAATAACGGAAAAGGCCACTTACTCAGTAGATATAGACGTGCATGGATTATATGGCGCCACAGTTCCCACAAACACAAAAACACCATAATAGAAACACCCTTTATTACAGATTCTACTCTTCAATATATTAAAGGGTTGTTGCTTAGTTTTTTTTTAATCAAGTTACTTAAAGTTGGAGACTCAGTGAAATAGTATTACTATTATTTTTACTATGTGATAAGTTAGCTGGGCAGTTTTTTTAATTTTAGCCGTATTAATGGCTAAAGCTGGCGCCATGATTGGTTCCCTGAGGGTGGAGGAATTAAAGTAGCTCCTCTGAGGAAGTTCGACCACAAAGCTTCTGTAGTTCAAATGCAAATGCCTCTGTGCTGAATGCTAAGGTTCTTTTTCTTTTTTTCCTTTTTTTGATCAAGGGAGGAAAGAAATAAAGCCACGGCCCCCCTCCCCGCCGCAGCACCTCTCTGACACAGACTAACGCAGACACACAGACAGCATGTGAGCAGTGATTTCCTCATGTCAGCTACAGATGGCTTGAGCCATCCTAGATTAATGGTGATGCTTGGAGAGGAAAAAAAGAGAAAATAAAATGACACAAAACTGCAGGTTTTAAGTTGATTGTTGATCTTCTATAAACTGGTGCTGGTTTAATTTACATGGAAATATGTGTGAACGTGGCCGCTTGTGTGGCCTCGCTGCGTTTTGGTAACTGGAGAGAAATAGTCTGTATAGTACTGGAGATCGACATGAATGCAGGAGTCTGTTGTGCTTGTTTGCCTGCCTGCTCTGCATCACCTCATGCACCAGTTTGTTCTCACACATCACTTAACAAGGACCAGTGGAATTACAACCAAGTCATTATTTGCCCTCCACTGTAACTGACTTGGTAATAAAACACAAAATAGGTCCTGGGCTGCATTACAGGCCTTTCATTGCACGTTTTCTCACTGACAGAACCTCAGTTAGATGCAAAAAGAGAGCTTTGCTGTGGTGTGGCCGTGCTACCTAACACACATACTCTCATACACACAAAGACATAAACACACGCAGTTGTCTCTCTGGCTTCAGGCAGTTCTTCTGCTCGGTTTGCAGTGCTTGTCCTCTCGTTGGCGAAATGGCTCTGGGTAACCTCTCTAGTTCACACTATCATAGCATCACTTAACTGTCCCTCTGGTTAGACTGGCATCTTCTATTGTTCTGCTGTAAGACTGCTTAAATTTGGTTCATCATAACTCTGCTTATTTGGACTAAATAGCAATAACTTATTTGGCACGTGTAGCTTTACAGATCTAGAAATGTCCTGCATACACTCCAGCGCGCGAACACACTGGATGATTATTCTCACATTTACTTTGTTTTTTTCACCAAGGGGATCACACCTACTTTATAACTGTGAACCGCTCAGGCTAATAACGAGTATTTTTTAATATCTAACGAAAGGCCAGATGATGAAGCTTAATAATTTGCGCAGCGGCAGAGTCTGCAACTCGGGGTTGTGCTGAATATTCTCGGGTTTATATTGAATCCATATATCCTGAGCGCAGGCATAATACCCAGTGGTAGAATTAGAAGTTCACACTTAAGCTGCAAGTTGTCATCACTTTGTATGCTCATGGTTTTAGTCCCAAAGCTATCAGATGCTGGAGTCTATTTGTAGCCAGGCCCTTACTGGGCTCCCAACACAGCGAAGTTGGAAAGTGCATTACAGGAAGTAAAACAGTGGAAGCTGAAGCGTTGTGTAAATTATTATAAAGAACCAACTTCAAAGGGTAGGTCTTACATGTTAGATTGGCAATGGAGTGAAATTGGTTGGGAGAAATTATTTCAGCTTGTTCATGGATGTTACTGTTGTTATTTTTTGCTCTCTTTTTTGCCTGTAGCCTGGAGAGCTGTAGCAAGGACTTCAAACCCACTGTATGCAGTATACAGTATTTCATGGGTTGGTGGAAGCAGAGTCGGTTGTGGGCTTCTTGTCTTCGGTAATTTGTGAACTAATCAGGCATGTCCGTAATAGAGTTTTAAATTTAGAAGAGATCTACTCCTGAATATTTAAGATATGTTTTGCACAATTTCACTTTGCCAAAACATAGTACCTGAAAAGGTGTTCCTGGCTATATATTTTCACATCTATTGCAAAATGAAACCTCTGGAAAATATACAGTGTTGTGCTGCTGTAGTTAGAACAAGTGGGATTAATCTCACTGACCAGCTTTGAATGTTTTTTTTTGGGTTTTGATAAGACATTAACAAAGAACTGTTGTTTCGTTTTTCCAGCTCTTTGTTGGAGTCTTTCCTCTGAGTTTGCAGCGTCAGGGTGAGCAGCAGAATGTATGAATTAGTGCAAGGCACAAAACAGCACAACTGTCAGTAATTACAATGAAACATAAGCGATGAGGATCTAACACAGAGAACACCGTGTACATTTCTTTCCTTCAGACAGACGAGCTGTGACACAGAGTCAGAGTTTAACACTTATAGTTTCAATAGCAATTTGTTTCACAGCAGCTGTGAAAAAGCTCAGATCAAGTCCAGAACTCGATCACAGCTATCAGGATGTAATATAAAAGACTTTTTTTTCTGGAAGTTAAATTATTTTTATTCTCACAGCAGGCTTTTTACAGCAGTGACATTTTTGTACCTATATGTGCATAAAGGACAGACTGTGATTGGTTTCCTCATTAAAGAAACTGGGAAAACTCATCTGGAGGTGAAAGCAAAGCTAAATTTATTTCACCTTAACCTATGATTCCACGTGACTTTTCAGTCCTATCAGATACACATAAAGTGTAGTAGTACAGTATGGTTAATTTGTTTGGGGTATTATTGTGTTATATTACTTCAATGGTGGTTTATTATTATTATTATTAAGTTAAATTGATATTAGAAATGTATTAAAATTAGTGTTAAAACATATTATATAATGTCCATCAACACACTTTATTTGTTTATCATCAACATTCAACATTGGCTTGCCTGTATTTGAATTTTTAGTTTTGAGGTTATGGAAAATATTGCATTACATTAAATTAATTTGCTTGAAAAAGCATTTTAAATCAGGGTAATAACAATGAAGTGCCCCTCTGGGACACCTACTCTGGCAGACTCCAGTGGAAAGCCAGTAGTACAATCCACAAGCCCTCTCACGTTGGACACTACCATTTTACCCCCTCCCATCTGGAAAAGACTACAGGTCACTCATGTCAAAAACAAAGAGACTCAATAACAGCTTCTACCCACAGTCTTCCCCTCACCTCCCCATTGAAGCACTGATGATCCAGCCCCACTTCTAAGTGTACAGAGTAGGTCTCTATACACTCCACTGACTGATTTTGCACTATTATTTTATTTTTTCTCCATATTTTTCCATTGTTTACATATATATTGTGTCACTAAATTGAAAAGCTTCTAAATATTTTTTTTTAAGTTTGTGCAACAGTAGCAATACAAATTATCCTGTCTTGCCTTAATTGTTTGGGACTATATATTTCCCACTTGTAACAACGTGAACCAAGATTCTTCCTAATGTTTGAAGAACCACAAGTAAAAGCTGGGGTATTCATTATAAAGCCTCAGTATTTAGCATTTTGGCTAGTGCAATGCTGTTTTTCAGTATTTTTTGTTTTGTTTTTTCTGAACCAGAAATGACAAGAGGTTTGATTGCTCTGTTACCAAGGCTAGTTTGGATTGCAAGCTGAATCCATTCACACGTCTGCAAATTAATGCTAAGAAACAGACTAGAAAAACGTGACGCACAGAATTCTTAGAGTAAAAAAGTTATTCGCACATCAAGTAATTATCATCAAACGTGCTCTAAAGGCACCACTAACACTGCCAAGTGGTTCAGTGTGGTCAATCTAGTTAGCTGAGTAGAACCTAGCAGACAGCTAGCAAAGCCACTGTAACTGCACCTGTAACAAAGCAGCTGCATCTGTAAGATCAAACTGTAAACCTTAATGCACTGTAACCAGGTGAGTTATAAACAAATAAATATAAAATCATTAGCTCAGGATTCACCTACTATTTCATTTATCCTCTGCCATAAAGTACTTGCATAATATTGTGCAATCATAAAAAAAAAAGAGAAGTCCAGGTGAAAGCCGTGGCTTGCAGCTGACGGTGACTCTTCCTGGTGACATGGTGCTCAGTGTCCTGCAGTGTGATGGTAGGCCTCGGTTTTTTCCCCTTTCCTGCTGGCTGTCCTGTGGCCAGTGTGGCTTTACAGGTTGTACCTAAACCTAAACCAGCTGTTCAATGGCTCTGCTGTAGTCCACGTGGGTTTGTGTACAGTATGTGTGAGTGTGTGCATGTGTGTGTGTGTGCAGACCTGGCTGGGCAACCTCCTGCTCTGTCCTTTCCTCATGCACAGTGTGATGTTGAGCCCATCGTAGGTTATCCGCCTCATTGGCCTGTTCACATCACACCTGACCACTTCTTTGGAGCCACCTCATGTCTTACCTACCACCCGCTGACTGCTCAGAACAATCACAGAGTGTTTATCCATTCTGCTTTAATCCTGCTTCCTTGCAAACTTGTCCTCTCTTTAGTGGAAGACATATGTAATAAGTATATATGTGTGTGTGAGTGTAATATAAAGCTGCACATGTGAGTTAAAAGATATTTTTAAGTGAAAGCTGTGCTAAGAGCTAGGGGCATGGAGTTTGAAAAATGTGGGATTTACCAGACAGAAAAAATAATGCTATTGAGTTGCAACTGAGTTGCATCATGGGAAGTGTGGAATCCAGAAGTTTTGGGATTCTGACCTATGAAAAAATACATTTCAGGGCATCTTGACTTCTGTTACTTCTATTTTGAACCTTCCTTTATAAATCTGTGCTATGCAAGGGTCTACAATATCTGGAAATTGGCTGCAAAATTGTTCTGAAGTATTTTACAGAAGAAACAGTGTTACCTTCCTGAATGAAACGTAACCTCAAATTTGAATTTTGCTCAAATCTATCAATGTAATCGATTTAGAAGTAGAAGATGTAGAAGTTAATGTTGTGTCACACACTGTGTCTGGAACCATAGATCAGTTTGTTCATGTTAGCTTTATGTCTTATAAGTGAAATTTTACAGTTCCAGGTCAGAAATATAGATAATCCAGGGCCAGGTTTTTGATTGGTTATTGAATAAAAACAAAGAGAAGATTAACAACAAATCAAAAAAGATGTGTTGCTGGGTGAAATTGCACAATTACACATCCTGAGAGGTATGAAAGATAGACATACTGCATGTCATAAATAAGCTCTACTTGACATTTAGCTGAAAGGTTTCACATCGCAGCTTAATCAAGATTTCATCCCTACTTTGCATGTCTCCGCTGGTCACCGGGGTGTAATTGACCATACATTTTCTCATGGCATCCAGTCTTATCACCTATCAGCACCTCCCATCTAACGTAATGATTTCTTCCAAGACACCTCAAGATGACGGCGCTATTTTTACACCGCAGCAGCTGTGGTGCGTTTGAATGGTGGAGGAACTGGTGTCAGTGGTTATTTTGAGCATTTAAACACCAGGTCAGGATATATAAAACAACTTAGCGGTGTACTGCGCTTGTGCGTGTGTACGTGTCTGTGTGTGTGTGATTGCAAGAGAGAGATTTTAAAAAAAAAGAAAAAAAAAAGAAGATGCTCCTTTGACCCCAGGGGAAAGTGAAAAGGAGATTAAGTTGCCGGTGCCACTAAGTGAGGTGGCTATTCCAAGAAGCGGTGTACAGTTTCATCTTTGTCACGTCTAAATGCCAACCTCGAGCCTGCTCTGTCTGTCTTTCAAAGACGCTGAGCTAATTCAGAACTGCCTTCCAGACGCCTCTGCATGCCACTGGATTCATGTGTCGAGAAGTCTCGTTCTGCATCATAACAGAGGTGCGGAAGGACGTAGAATGTGAGTGCTTGTTGTAAGATGGAGCGATACGCAGATATCGCCTACCAGGAAATTGCACTTGTGGCTACCATTAGATGTCAAGGTGATCTCTGCTCCTAATTTGGATGTGTATTATGATCGCTGCAGCTATATATTATATCTAGCTGCTCTGGTGGTCCAGCTGTAATTAGCTTCTAATAGCATAAACCATGCCTCTTACCTCGTATCGCTGAAGATTGAGTGTACCACAGGGCCAAACAGTACTTCTCTTATCTTTCTCAGCTAATCTCACCCTTTAATGGCCATTTTCAGTGGCATGCCAGTACTTTGAGACGTCCTTCATGAGTCCGTAATTGCATTTCTTAAGGCTTTCCTTTTTTTCTCTGAAAGCAGTGTTCATAAAACATACTGTACATAATCAAATGAAACCAAACACAATTTAGGGACCTCCCATTTTTCAGTAATGATGTAAATGTGCTGCGTAAATGTCATTTAATATGAAAAACAAAAACACTAGAGGACACGTTCCTCGTGAGCGTGCCTAACGAGCTGGAGGAACTAACGGGCCAAAATAATTAGTCTTCACTAGCGATCACCGTGCTCATTTATCAGCTTAGAGTAAAGCGTGAATGCATAAATAGCTTTCATGCTAAATCCACCAAACATTACAAGGATGTAATTAGCGGCTGGATTATGAGGGGAATATGTAAGTCTTTAGTCATTGCTAAGCACGCTGTAATTCAAAATCTGCTTTCATTGCAATCATTCGGAGCTTATACCAAGGCGCGAGCATACTTGAATACAATCAATCGAATGGAAATGCGCTAAATCAGTAGCAATCAAGTTTCAGACATTTTCAGCGGTTCCAGAGAAGTGATGAGGCCCTTTTTAGATTATACTGTTTGAAAGTCTTAAAATGCTATTCTGCATGTACAGTGTATATACGGTACTGTGCAAAAGCCTTGAGACACAGCTCTTTTCTTTATTTTTTGCTATGAAAGCTGCACAGCGGTTTATTGAAACACATCCAAAGAAATAGAAGGCAGTACAAAAAAGTTTGTACAAGCTTGAAAGTCAATATTTAGTATTAACACATTTATTTTTCAACATGCCCTAAACTCTCTTACACTGGCTTTCTCCAGATTTCTTTAAGAGATCGTCAAGATTCGTTTTTCAGGCTTCTTTAAGGACATTCAAAGCTCTTCTTCAAACTTCAACCCTGTGTGTTTTGCTGCATTTTTCTGCATTGGCAGTGTTTTTGGTATCATTGTCATATTGAAACGAACCTGTTGCCAATAAGACATTTTACAGATGGTATTACATGCCGCACCATGACAGCTAGTAGCTCTTTGGGAATCACCTTGTTGGTTTACACATATATTACAACATGCCCATTTGGCAGTTTTGATCGATTCAACTAAATAATCTGGGACAAATGACAGGCTGCTCGTAAAAAAGTACCTAAAATTTTTGGTTCAAACCTTGAGTTAGGTTTGATTTTATATTGGGATAGTGTTATGTAGGTCAACAAAACAAAAAACAGTCCTCTCAAAATGGTCAGGTGTAAGGACCAGGCTGAAAATGAATGAAAAAGCAGCTAATGTTCAAAGAAAAACTCTGAAAGACCCTGTAAAAAGCCTGGGGAACTACTGCTTAAGAGCACTTAAAAAAAATTACAAGAAGCAAAATACAAAGACATGAAGATTTTTGCATGTCACTGGCACACACAGAGTGGTTAATTTTGCCCACAGTGTTCAAAGTTTAGTTAATTCAGTGCTGTTGAGAGCCAAAATTGTTTTGTGTTCAGTGTTATTTATGACAGAAACTGAGCTGCTCATTACTTCTCCGTTCCATCTGAGTTGACATGCAAGATTGCGCTCTCTCTCTCTCTCTCTGTCTCTCTGTTTCTGTTTCTCTCTCTCTCTCTCTCTCTCTCAGGCTGCGCTAGGTGTGAGCTAACATATTTGCCCCTATGCTTCTTAACTGCTTTTCTCACTGCATTTAGACAGGCAGCTAAGATGTGGTCCTCACACATTTGTGCATACATAGTGAAATGGTGTGGTTACCTGCTTGTGTGTGCGCACATGTGCGTTTGTGGATTTCTAGAGCATTTTGAATAGAGAGGTAGCTGATTTTATGCACGTCACGTCACAGCCAATTAAGCCCCTGCTTACTGGAGCCCCTTCAAGTGTGATTTTTCACAGGAGTGAGTGTGAAATCTCAAGGTTTGGGTGGAAATTACACAAACTCTATATTCAGAGACTGTACCAGCCACCTAACGGCTTTCATCAAAACCTGCTCCACTAGGTTACTTGCTTAATGAATGGGCTTTGAGTCGAGTAATTTTCGGTCGTACGTGAAATTTCACATTTGAGTGGTCACGTTCAGGTGAAAAGAAAACTGTTACTTAGTTAATAACTCTCCAAGTAGTGACAAAAATGAGAGAAAAAAGGATTAAGTTAGTTCAAAGAGCAAACTATAATTATACACAACCCATTTTGTAGTACTACACTCACCATTTTTCTAATGCCTGTTTCCCCTTACCCTGTACATCTCAACAGCATACAGTATGTAAGTGCTTGTCTCTGGGCAGACCTTATGCCTCCACAGTTGGCCTTGAATCTGACCCCAGTGTTAGGTGTTTATAATTCTTCCTGAGTGCTCGTGGGATGTGTTTGTGTCTGTGTGCGGTTTTAACCTGCAATGGATTGAAAATGATCTTTGGACAGGCTTATGGCTGAATCGCAGCCACCCTGGGATTCATGTGTGAAACTGAGGATGTGGCAGAAAGATAGCTGCAAAGAGGAACTGTCACTTTGTATTTTTAGATAGCAAATTTGTTAACAATCTCCCTTTTGTGTCTCTCACTACCCTCTGTCTGGTGTCTGCTTTGCTGTTTTAGTGCCTCACCAGAGACATTAGATAGCAAATAGATGAATGGACTCGTGTTTTTGTTCACAGTGATTTTTCCTGTTTCCTTCTCTCCTTCTTCCTTTTAAGAAAACCTATTAACTGTGGCCGTGTGTCTGTCTTTTCAACGCTGTTAAAGCACACCGTTTAAATAAGTCCGCTCGTGTGGAAGCTGTACATTTTTGCTGGCCGCAGAGCCTAGACATCAAACATCACACAGCTGTGTCTTCGACCCAGAATCGTGCCTTCGTCTTTACATGTTTGTGTTCACATGGGTTCGCTTCTCCATCTGCGTATCTTAGTGCCGAGTACGAGTGTTGTTTGTGTGTGTGTGTCTCTGAATTTACAGGGCGTAACCTTGTCAAATAGGGCTGCATCATGTGCTGATCATCCCCCCTGTCTGTCTGTCCCCGGGACAAATGTCTCTCTCTCTCTCCAGCGCTCTGTATGGCCTCATTGTTTTCACTGTTAATTGGGTTAGGTTAGCTTTGTTTGGATCGCTCTAACTTCGTAAAGAGCTCTGTAGGACTGCTGCGATTCCTGCCAATGCTATGGCTGCTGTAATACGACTCGTCACAACAGGGGATTAAACACAGGCCACGATGAACAGGTTAAAAGTAAAACATTAATCCTGTTTGTTAGATTGGTTTTTGGGAACACGCATACATAACAGTCCTCAAATTTGGCTTTTCTTGAGCATTTTTATTCAAAGTCCAGGTATTCTTTTAACTGAATGAACTTTATAACTTGTGTTATATGATGATGATGAAGAAGAAAGCACTCATCTTAATGCACACTGTAAAGGTCTAAAGGTCCTCACCCAGTCAATGGTCTTTGATGTAGAAAAAGACCTCAGTGTGCTCAGTGTACCCTTAAGGTATAAGGAAAAATGAAGCAACACAGATACAGTACAGTACTGTACTCCTTCTGTAGTACTGCCACTACTGCCACTACTGCCTTTTATCTTCAGAGGAACGATTTCTTTGTGTGGGGGGAAAAAAATGGAAACTGTATCACCCAGAGCAGAATTTCAGAGAATTGGTTAATACTAATTGATATTCTAAACTTGCCTGTCCATCCCTGAGGCAAACCCCGTCTCCATTAAACGATGCAGGATAACCGGCATAACTTCTTTTCTTGTCGATCTAAGCAAAATGTTTGAGTGCATCGCTGTGAAGATGGCTGTGAAGAGTTCCTAGAGGATGAGCTCCAGAGAAGACGGCATTTATCTTCACACCTCTCTTTTACACACCTTTCTATTATTTGTCAGCGGCACATTAGATGGTGTTCGCAGAATCTGCCTTCTCAGACGCTTGGAATCGTTAGCTAACACCTCTCTGCTATTGTAATGTTGTGACTGTAATGTACCACGGACCACATTACATACTGGATGTGTAAAGCAGCCTCTTAAAGTGACTTTTCTTGCTCATTACATTGACATCTCTTCCCGAGATCCCCTCTGCAAGAGCGAGGAGAGACATCAGTCGCACATTTGTGGCATGGACAGCTCCCTGAGCCGCTTCCCTCACTTGATACGTCATTAAAGTGTTATATGTGCTTTCACTGACTATACTCATTAAAACTCTTAATTACCCCTGAAAAAGCGTGCTTCTTTTCAGTCTCTTAGTGCTGGAAGCCCCTCCCCAACCTCAGGCTAACATTGTCTTTTTAGGACTATCCCCAAGATGTGAGTACAAGTTTCAGCCAAGGTCACCCATTAATTTCCCGAGCTGTGACAGTTCTGTGGTAAAGATATGGGCCAAAGCTCTCACAGTGTAGCCGTACTTCCCTCCTTTATTTTCTCCCTGACCCTCCACTAAAGGGCTGCAGGAGGAGAAAAGGGTGGTGAAGTTATAGTACTTATATATAGTCACCATTTCTTGTGAGACGTCTCAGTGGAATTCCAGTATAAATTTAGACTCTCCTGCTCCCCGCCAACATTAGGTACTGAGAAGAATCTGCAATGATCTTTCATTGATTCTGCAGTGCCATACGGAGGCCCATTAAATTGATCGCAGTGGCAGCAACGGGAGAACCAGCACGCTCCACGCTCGTAGATTTCCTGTGTGTCACTGTCATTTCTCACCAGTCTGTGCTTTACCAGCAAAAGGTGCCACATTTTACCTAGACCGATTGGCTTTCTCATTATTTGTTAATCGTTTAGCAGAAGGACAGGTAAGTAATCGTGACTTTGTTAGACGTAGTCACCGTGGGAGACAAATGGGAGAACAGTAAGGCAGAGGTGCACTTTGGTACCATGCACAGCATTTGCTCTACCACAAAAAAGCTGCATTTATTTCAGCTCTCTTCATATTATCCTGAATGCTCCCACTGCACAATCTAATACAGAGACTTTCTTTATTCTTCATCTGTTGAGAGAAGTGAATAGCCAGCTATCAAATCAAATACTGCCCTGGTTTTATTTCTATTGTCTTACGTATAATGAATATACAGTAGGCAGCAAAGACTGTGCCTTTGCCAGCCTTCCCCCCAACAATGAATCCTGCTCTTTGTTTAACGACAGTACATTATCACGACTATTGGCGCTCGTGCAGCAGTCCCCCTCTGTTGTTCTTTTTCGGTCCCTAATAATCTAATGCGCTCACATTTAGATGAGTCTATGCAAATATTTCCATCAAGTGGCCCATATGACAGTTTCTTTATAGCATTCATTCGAAGGTTAGCTATTGAATTAAGTTTTAGGGATGCCACTGGCTGCTGCAGTAAGTGTCAAGAGGGGGGGAAAAAAAGATGTCTGGAAAGATATATATTAAAACGCGAATGTGACAAGATAGATACACATGGCTGTCTCTTAAGAAATATCAACCCAAGATGGTTTCATTCCTGCTAGGGGAGGGGGAGGCGGCGGTCGAAGCGATCCATTTGAGAAATCGAAAGTTCTTCAAATATCGTTAAAGATG
>VUQR01006198.1:3745-14606 GCA_015108515.1 Hemichromis elongatus | reverse complement strand
GAAATTTATGCTGTTGTTTGAATTTATGCCCGTTGACAAATGATGGAATTTAGATTTTCTGGCAGAGTCTTAAAGCTGTGAATGTGGAAAGTAAACTTTCAGCTACAGGACAGATGCCACATTTTAAAAGGCTGTGACTCTGTGACTCACTCTCAGTTCAGTCCACCACTGATATCTGGAGCTTACTTTAGGCTCCTTAGACCATCTACCTGTGGATCTTCTGAGTATTTCTCAATAACAAACTAAGTAAAAAGTCACTTCTGAACTACTTCTAAAGGATACAACAAGACTTGTATGTTTACTTACAGATACAAATGGTGACCAGGAATGCGATGTATGTGAGCATCTCCCTCAGTACGTTCCTGAGGTATCTTTCTCGACTGCTGTCACTCTCCTCCATCAGCTCTGTGCCCCACAGAACTACAAAGAAAACCTCAAGCTATTAACCCGCAACATTTACACAGAGAGACTTAATGTGCTATTATCTCAGGAAAGTTTAGAAGAGTGACAAGACTTGAGGCTTTCCTCTTTGCACAAATCCTTATATGCATTAGATCAATAAAGGCTTTACGACACTATTAGTGCGATTATTAAACTCGGGTTTACTGATAACATGAGAGAAGAGAAAGTAGTGTGTTTTATTATGCGTGCATTGTCTTTATTAACAGTTACAAAATAGAAACGCAAATAACTCTTAGTAAAAAGATGCCATGGCTGCTAGTGAACTGTAAAAATCGTCACCTACTTCTGATTTTCTGGAGTATCTGCTTCAGACAGCTGGGGTGCCCATGGCTGTCTTGCGGCTCCAAAGTCGGGGTTGGATAGAGTCCTCCTCGGGGGATGTTGGTGCTGCTGCACCCGCGGTTGTAGCTACCGAGGCCGCTGCTGCTGCAGCTGCTGCCGGAGGCCGTGGACGCCGATCTTCTCCCAGGACTCGCTTGAGGCCAGTCTGCTTCCATGATCTCGTCCTCGGGTTCAAAACCCGGATTATCCCGGCTCCATGCCTGTCGCGACGGTGGGGACGGGGTGCCTATGACTCCACCGAGACCCAGGTCTTGATGCTGGATGTTCTCCATCTCTATCCCTTCACTGGAGTCGAGTTTGTGCGCCGACTTGCCAGCCTGGCTCTGAGGCGGCTGCTGGGGTCTGACTCGAGATGAACTCATGGCCCTGCTATTATTATTATTTATTTATATATTTTATTATAGTTATCTGGTGCAGGGCATGCGAAAAAAGCTACTGAAGCTTTCAGAGATGACTAACTAAACTGTTAAACGCCTTAAAAAAACAAATAAAGCAGAAAATTAGTCAAATGGCCAAATAAATGAGCTAAATACACAAAACGTTGCCGTGTGTGTAAAAGTCACGGTAAACAAATCTCAGTAACGATGTCCTGCTCCTCATAGCTAACTGCAGTAGTTTCCACCCAACAAACAGAAATTTCCCGAAAAGTCCCGTGAAAAAACGACGTCTTCCGTTTCAAAGTGATGCCTTCAAAGCTGTTAAAGTTGTTAAATAAACAGGTATTTGCATTGAACTGACCGCCGCATTAAAATGCCGTGAAAAAACAGAACATAGCTTTGTTATCCCGGGACAGCCATCTTGTTCTTGTTACTCTTCTCCCAAAAAACTTGGGTTGGACTCGGGTTACAGTAGAAGTCATGGCGTCGTAGAAAAGGATGGAAAATACCACAAAGAAAACTTCTTTTTTTTTAAATGAAATTTATATGAATATATTTTTTTACCCCAATGTCTTAATAAAACTTAACATGAATTAACTGTTTTGGTTTACCGTGTGTAAAAGCTAAAAGGTGTAGGGTTGTTTTTAATTAGTAAAACCCAGAATTCAAAATTTTTAAAAAGTTGTAATTTTATTTTATTTTTATTTTTTTAGTTTTCTTTTAACGACCAGTAAGCCTTGCACTTGCTGAAAATGTAATAGGTTTTATTTATAAAGTTACACAACCTCTGCGTGTTTGGGTCTGTGGTTGCTATGGCAACACGGCACTCGGCTAAGAGGAGCGTACTGACACGAGGTCAGACATTTCAGTACTCCACATGCAAAAAAACCCCAAACAAACAAAAAACCCATCAAAATTAATGGGAACTATATTCGATCTGCTGCATTTTAGCCTCTAAATACACAATATGATCATGGCCGTGAACTGGTCAAGCTGACCCTTTTATAATATAATATGCTTTCACACTGGGCTTCTGTATGGGAGTAACAAATACTCTAACATCTCAAGTACATGTTTATTTAAAACAAACAAACAAACACGGGTTCAATAATTGTGTTCAGTTAGATAATGTTGTTATATTGTCTGCTCAGCATTGCGTTATTTACTATATAAATTTAATTTGCATTATTTGTTTTCACGTGTCAAAATATTATGTAGAAAAAAATTAGACCTATGTTAAATGCTCTGTGACTCTTCTTTCTTTTTCCACATTTCACGTTTCAATTTAAAGGATTAAATTTGTTTAAGAGACTCAGCCTATTCATTTATGTCTTCTGTAATGGACATTTGTTTTTGGTCTATTTTCTTTTACTTATTTGAGCTACCCTACTAAGTCCTCATGTGCTTAACAGAGGACATTCTGGCTTTTCCTATGACATCTCGTGTTTTGGGTGGTCTGTTTTAGCTCCAAAGAGAAGGAAATCACAGAAATAACTCAGATCTTAGGAGGTTAAAACATGCAACTTCTGCTGTTTTGCTTTGTGTCTTTCCAGCACTCTAGAAAGCCATGATAATAGAAGTGTTAGATGTATAATGTGCCAATGATCAAGCTTTAACTTTCTATGCACTTTACGTCCTAAATTAAAAAGAAAGATGTATGCTATTATTTAAAAAGAGAAGTTTTTTTTTCTGATTTCCAGGTTGCAGATATTTAAAATGTGCAAATCATCCACCTTACAAAATAATTTTTCCACTTTAACCTTTAATTTTTTAAATATCAAAACAAGCAAAAATTCAGCTAAACTTTGCCTCTTTACCTCAGAATTTAAATATAGTAAACCAAATTGATTTTAAGAAACATTTTAAATGATTAAATCAAGTGTTTTTTCTCTATTTACATCAGTGACAAAACACACATATCAACCACCAAGCAACCAAGATTATTTTTAACTTTTCCCTACATTTTGTGTGTTTTTCTTTCCTTCTTTTTGTTCTTTTACCAATAAAGAAAAAATGTCCCGAAGTAGCAGGCACTGTGCCTGTTTGACCACATGGTGGTGCTTAATAGCCACTTTTGGGAAACCCAAAATCAAAGAGTTAAATGTCAGAACTCATGCCTCACTGATGTTTCATCAGTTTAAATAACCTCACTTGTAGTGTCAAGTCTGGACAGGTAATTAATCTGAAAACAAAGAAACATACAGTAATCATCTTTCTGCAGAACATTCAGTGCAGACAAATCAAAATAAACTAACCACGTTTTGACTGAGAAACGGTCCTTTCAACTAATAGAAATGTGTTTCTGCTACAGTTGTGATCATTATGGGTTGAGCAACATTTTTTTAGGGTAGATTCAATTATGAGTAATTAAGAAGGTCAATAACTGGGCTTGGGAGCCTATCTACTTATATGGTGTACATAATTTAAAATGACTGACACAAAACTTCCATCAAATGCATTGCAACAGTTTTATAGTTATCCTAACAGAAAAAAAAGTGCAGGGTTTTTCTAGCAGCATTTTCAACCCCAATCCAAGATAACTCCAGCAATCATCAGGTTTACATATGATGTAGTTCACCATCAATCAAAATGAGCAAAGAAAAAGATGCTTGCTTTGAGAGTTTTGCTGGAGAAGGCCAGAAGGACATGCACTGCATTTTTGCAGATCTACAGAAAGCACTTGCTAGGAGGTTGGCTCTGTTACTGCATGTGGAAGTCAAGGATGGCTTAGAAGCATGTGAGGGTGATGTAGTACATGTATGAGAACAAACAGACTGTGGTGTGACAGGTGTGCAATAGGAGTGACAGAGTGATTCAAGGTAAGGGTGGGATTTCACCACATGAGGAATCTGCACTGAGCCCTTACCTGTTTTCAGTGGTGATAGACAGGCTGGCAGATGAGGTCAGGCAGGAGTCTTCATGGACTATGATGCCTGCAGATAACATTGTAATCAGTAGTGAGAGTAGGAAGCAGGTGGATGAGTTTAAATACCTGGGATCAAACATTCAAAGCAATGAACAGTTCATGAGAGAGGTGAAGAGAGTGTGGGTAGTGAGGAGTGGTTGGAGGCTAGTGAAAGGGAATGTTTACAACATGGTAGTGAGACCTGCTGTGATATATGGTTTGGAGATGGTGGAACTAAGAAAAAGACAGGTGGCCAATCAGATATACTGTATGCAGAGGAAGGATAGTGGATATGTTGGACAGATGATTGTTGAATATGGAGCTGCAGGCAGGAGGAAAAGAGGAAACCGCAAAGATTCATGGACGTAGGACAAGGAGGACATGCAGAGGTTTGGTGTGACAAGAGGATGCTAGGGATAAGGTAATGGATTTAATATGCACGTTTTTTTACAGTATAACAGTACGTGTATTATTGACATAGACGCTGGAGCACAAAGTGTGTGGACAAGACGATATCAACGCACCGCAAAAACTTCAATGCAGGGCTACTAAAGAGTTTAAAAATACTCCTGTCTGTGAGTACTGCTTCGATAATGCTCCGCACGTTTGCAGGTCGTTTTGTGGGGGCGTGGTTATTCATCTGACGTCACCCTCTTTGTTGCCCAGTGTAAACAGTCCATTGGCTGAATGTGTGTAATGGGGGTTCCCAGCCCCAGATTGCAGGGGTACAACAATAAATCGAAGCTATCGCTTTAAATCTTCAATCTCTGGTACAGCAGAGATCACAAACTGTCAGTGAGACCAGCGTGGGAACTCACACAGTATCTCATTTTGGATTTTCTGTAATTCAGAACCCTTTACAGTCGGTTACTCATAATTATTTATTACAAACCATTCTGTCTACATAGATAGGTCTTTCACAAGGTAAGTTACCCTTCCTCTAAGCTAATGGTTACAGCATCAGCTATCAGCTAGCCTAATATTAGCTGCATTGTGTAGTTACACCGCGACTGTTCGAATCGATTACAGCCAGTAATTATTCAGAGTTGGTGACTAAAACGTGTCGTGATTGTGCAAATATTCGGCATTAGCTGTGTGGTTAGACGTTTTAACTCTGAATCAAGTTAGTTAAATCGATCTTCCTTTGTTGTCTCTCAGCTAGCATTAGCACTTAACTTGTTTCATTGATAATAACGCGACATTCAGGCGTTGACTAACAGAAGTTTTAGGGAGCTTTATCTTACTTGGGCGTTGAAACAATTTTTATAGTTAATTTTTAAAAGAAGGAGTGAACAGGGGTGGAACGTCTTTGTTGCTCAACTACAATGGCCAATGCTGTAGCCATTGCTAACGCCGGGGTTAACATCAGGTCGGCTTGATTTACCCCTGCTCTGCCTTCAAACATCCTGCTAGTTATACGTATGTGTGAATGTAACATGTATTCGGTCGTCTATTTTGCAGGGTTGCGTGTAAATTTAATATTCCCACTGTCTGAACGAGTGGTTACTGCGGAAGGAAAAAACGACGACGCCACAAGTCAGTTAGCGCTAGCTAGCTAGCAGTGTCGCAGGCTCCGAGTTTCGATTCAGTTTGCTGGGCTCGTGTTAGCAGTTTACGGTGACAGCAAAGAGGCCGGTACTGGCATTCATATTCATTTAGTCCACAATATAACGTGTGTCGTTAAGCTTGCTGACAGCGAAGGCGCACCTCCTGCTCCTGAGAACTTGCGCACATACAGTGCGGTTTTTGGATCCGTCTTGTTAGATGTCAATAAACGTGCGGTAAACGTGAAAGATGACAAAATGTGGTTAGACGAAAGGCCTCTTATAGCAGGCCACTCATCTGTGAAGGGTTACGCGGATATAACACATGAACGTGATGTATAGTTGTGCAACGGGATTTAGCGGTAGTTTCGCTGACTTTCTCCACTCCCTAACCAGAGCACCTGCACTGGTAGCTTCCCTTTTTAATCATCAGCTGGTTTCCCTCTTTGTCTCATTGGATAAATGTGATGGCGCAGTTGAATGTCGGCTAGTATATTAGCCAGCCAGCTAAACAGTCAGCTGTCTTGCTTTTGGTATGGAGTTAATGTTGGTCTGATGAAACGTGGGCCTAGACGACAAAAACGAAACGCTTTTCTAGTAAAGAGACCTTTCTCTACTTCCTGTACTTGCTGCTCAGATTTATCCATGTTTACCTCAGGCACTGCAACTGCGTGTGCTTAACATGGACTTCCTTAAATGGCCTGACCGCAAACAATGCACGATGCGCTTTAACTGACTCTGAACTTCATTTTCTGTGTCCGTCACTCAGTTGCCACTCTATTATGCTCCCTAGCTAAAGCCAGTGCTTTAAGATGCAGTAGTAAAAATATATGGCCGTTTTTTTTTTTTTAAGATTATTTGTACTTGGTGTTGTTTAATTATACTGAGTTATGCAGACCAGTAATACTAGTAACATCAGCACTTGAAACTGCAACCGCAAAAAGATCTTTAGTGTTACATGGTAGTCTAAATATTTTCACTATTGCTAATGTGGTTTTGGTATGTGTAAACCTCTATTGAATGTTTAAATGCATGCTCTTCCCGGTATTATAACTAAAGCCTGGTCATTTTTCCCCCCCCTTTCAGCACTTAATATTGTTTACCAAAGAAATGGTGATGGAGAAGCCAAGTCCCCTGCTTGTAGGGCGGGAGTTTGTGAGGCAGTATTACACACTCTTAAACAAGGCACCAGATTTTCTGCACAGGTAATTACAGAATGTTTACATGATGATCTATTTGATGGTAAATTTGCGCATGGTTAATGATGATTTTTAACTTTATGTTGTTGTGATTAGGTTTTATGGGAGGAATTCTTCCTATGTTCATGGAGGACTTGACCCAAGTGGAAAGCTGGCAGAAGCCGTGTATGGGCAAGCGGTAGGTACTGTAGCCCCAGTTCACTTAATTTTAGTGAAATGTTATTTTAATGTAACTAAGTCATTTTAAATAACTGTCTACAAGGAATATATGTACAGGAAAATTAAAAAAAAAAAATATATTTTTTTAGTATTATTTAAAAATGCTGTGTTGCATCCTGAGCTGGTGTATACATTGTTTTTTGAGATTCTTTGTCCCCCCTGCATATTTTAGGAAATCCACAAGAAGGTCATGTCACTGCAGTTTAGTGAATGCCACACAAAGATCAGGCACGTGGATGCTCATGCCACACTGAGCGATGGAGTGGTGGTACAAGTCCTCGGAGAACTGTCGAACAATGGTCAACCCATGAGGAAGTTCATGCAAACGTTTGTGCTTGCTCCAGAGGTGAGTACTTCAACCTCTTAGAGCTTCCCACATGTCTCAAGGCGGCCTCACAATAAACGGAATAAGTAAAAAGTCTAAGGATCTTTGAAAGAAAGGGATTGGACTTTTTGTGTTTCATGAAGACATTTCACCTCTCATCCAAGAGGCATATTTAGTTCTGAAGAATTGCTGAAAAACTTTATGAAACTTAAGAAGTACAGTTGCTTTCTTTCCAAGAACTACCATGATCTGAATGACTGAAAACCTACAAAGACTAATAAATTAATACTTTCTAAGATCACTTCCTATGATTTATGGCATGGCTGTAAGTATACATTCTGAACCTGTCAATTAGCTTAAAGTGAGCTAGTAAATGGAATGACCACATTCACTGATGTCTTTTTGTCTTAGTATTATGTTTGGTAATTAACAGTTTTTAGAGCTTAAATAAAACTGGTAATAAGAGTGTTGCTGTTTCTACAGTTGCAAGCTACACTGAGATACGGTGCTTTTCGTTATGCTGATTCATGTTTTTTGCATCCTCTCTGGCCAATAACCCAGAACGTGTTGCCCTCTCTTCAAAACCAAAGTCTTTGACCCATTAAATGCACCTTTGAGTTCGAGGAAATAGATGTGTAGCTCAGAGTGAGGTAACACTAGTGTGCTTTATGCTTATTTTATTGAGTGGAATGGGTTTAAAAATGTAGAACCTTAATTGGTGATTTTCTACCGGCTCTTATGAAGGTACCTGTTTATCTGTTTGCATAGGTAACAGATGAAAATGCAGAGTGAAGGATTATGGGTATGCAGCCTATGAAGACTTGCTTATGTGCAGCTCTCTAAACGATCAGCAATGTGAAGCTTCACATTTGTAGGCCTATTGGAGAATTTCCCGTCTGTGAAAGATGCAGTAAGGTTTCAGAACACCTAATAAAGGTGTCCTGTGGATATTTGTACCATTTGATTTGACAGGTGTGCAGCCTTTCATAAACAACAAGGTAACTGAGCAAACACGAGGATTTCTGATCGAAAGCTTCAGCTTCTGTTTTTCAGCATCTTTTCTTACATTTCTCACATTCTCAGTGGGAAGAGATGAGATATAATACATGAGATTGAGATACAAGTGAAGGAATCAAGGAGATGTGGTGTTGTAACTGAAAGCACTCCCTGTTTGTTGTCTCCACAGCAACAGTATGATGCAAGCCTGTGGAAGAAAATTATCAGGGCTACACAAGACCAATCTAATTGAAAAGATCTACATGAAATTGCTACTGTAACACATGCCATTTCAAAGTGTATAAATATTTTACAAAAATGTCTTCCTTTTTTTTCATGATCTCAGGGATCAGTGGCCAACAAGTTCTACGTCCACAATGATATCTTCTGTTATGAGGATGAGGTTTTTGGAGACTCCGAAGCCGAGCTTGATGAGGGTGAGATTTTCACCAGTGACTTTTCTTAAATTAATAATATTTAAGTAAATGTTCATATTTTAAAGTGAGGGTGCTTATTTTGACTCTTTTGCTTCCTCAGAATCAGAGGAGGAGGTTGAAGAGGAGCCAGAGGAGAGGCAGCCTTCCCCTGAGCCACTTCAGGAAAGCCCAAACAGCAGCACCTATTACGAACCTCACCCCGTCAGGTATGCGGAACTTGATTAGAGCTCTGAGAAATCAAGTGTGAGATGAAGGTTTTTCAAATATGATCCCTCTGTGGAGGGGACACATTTGTTTCATGTTTCCTTATTTGTGGTCTGCAGCAATGGAGTTGAAGAGCCCATGGAAGAACCAGCTCCAGAGCCGGAGCCGGAACCTGAACCAGAGCCCAAAGTAGAGGAGACAAAGCCTGAAGTTGAGGAGAAGGTTTTGGAAGAGATGGAGGAGAAGGCACCCTCACCAGTCCCTGTGGAGTCTCCACCAAACACCATGGAGCCTCCCAAGGTGAGGCCAATTACTACTCAGTGGTTTTCATCCATATTACAAGGGGCAATACAAGTTCATTGCATCTAAAGTGACGCATTTAACATTTTGGAGAATACAAACTTAATCAAGTTTTAAAACCAGAAGGAAAACGATGCATTTTGTAATGTTACTATGCACAGAGCAGGACGATGCAGAATCCACATGGCACTAATGCGCTCTAATCAAAGTTACACGCATTGATATGACAGTGTGGCTGTTGAGCATTATCAGTGTAGTCCTAATGATGCGTTACTGTACTCCTAACAGCCTTTCTCCTGGGCCTTGGTGACCAGTAAAAACCTGCCTCCTTCTGGCACAGTCACCTCTTCTGGAATCTCACCCCATGTTGTTAAGGCTCCAAGCTCACAGGTAAATAATACCACTAGTTCATTAACAACCAAGAGAGCTTGTTGTAAATTAAACCTTACTAATGAGGTACTGTAGGTGCCCAACTCATAGCTGTCAGGCCTTCCTAGGAGTCTCCTGCAGTGTTAGTCTCAAACATGTATCACGTTGAATGTTTGTGGTGAAGAAGAACATTAGATTTGGTAGATTTGAATGACCTCTGCTCATTGAAAAGGACACTAACACGCTTTTGGACTTTTCAGACTGCATGTGGCAAACAAAATAAAATGGTCATGAAATTATTATTTGGAACTATATAAATATCGCGCGCACACACACACATACTGTCTACTCAAGGAAATGGAGGAAAGTCACCAATTCTTTAAAACCTGAAGCTATTACTTGAATGCTACCAACCAATATGTTAAACAACTAGTAAAATGAAAAATGTTGTCAGGAAAAGCTCAAACTGAAATAATTTGACATGTGTCAAATATTACAGCCCCAGCACAAAAGGACCCATCTCTGTCTGATCCTAGATAAAGCTGGGACGATATTTATTTCTCATTTGCTTTGTTTAGCCTAGAGCCGACGCAAAGCCGGAGACGCAGACGGCACCTCTTCGCCCCAGAGACCAACGCACTCGCGACAGACCAACCTTCACTCCGCGGGGTCCCAGATCTGGTAAGGCTAACGGCAGCTTCCTCAGTTTTTTTTTTTTTTATTTTTTATTTTTTATTTTTATTTTTTTAATTCATTCTGGTTCATTTATAGTAACTGTACCTCTGTGTCGCTGTTAGATGGCATTGCATCTTCAGACTCTCAAACAGGAAAACAGCACTTGAGTTTTGTGAACAAAGGTAAATATTACGGTTTATAGCACTTGAGTTATTTCTTACTGAGAGCGTTTTTCAGGTGTCAAATGGCTACTACATGATGATGATCCGATGTGTGATTCTACATATTTGTTGCCTGTTGTTCTGACTTGCAGGTAATAGGGGCGATTCAGAGTCTGGTGACATGGATAGCAGGCGGATTGTTCGGTACCCTGACAGCCACCAGCTTTTTGTTGGCAATCTTCCACATGACATTGATGAAAACGAGCTCAAAGAGTTTTTTATGAGTATGCTTTTTTTTTTTTTTTTTTTAATTTTTTAACTTATTTATTTATTTTTTTTTTTTCCA
>VUQR01006191.1:3099-16164 GCA_015108515.1 Hemichromis elongatus | reverse complement strand
CCGTATTTGTAGAATTCATTATTGTATCGATAACGGGTGGGGTTGTTGGCTCTACGCTCAAACCCAGGGTGGAGTGCCAGGTGGCTACAGACTGCTTTGCCTCCAAGACTGAAGGATGAGGTGTTTCTAACGCTCAGATTTTTCTGACTGTATGTTCACTTGATGTAACTGTAACTGAAAGCTGCTGAAACTTCCGTTACTGGGAACTTTACTGCAGCTTGACACGGACATGCGTAGATTCTCTATTTAATAAAGAATAAATAAACAGCATCAAACTGAAAGAAGAAGTGTAATTGTTACTAGAGCATGGACACAGACTCTCTGTTCAGCTGTATTTAGTCTTATTTATAAAAAGTGGCTGACTGATTCCAATGTTTTGCATTTTCCCCCCCAAATTTCATAATTAAAGGGAATGTTTTTGGCTCCATTAGCAGTGTGTTGGCCAGACGTATGGATGAACATCACATGTTTTTACTGTGGGCTTTTTTTTCCCCAAGCAAAGTAGCTCAATCATGCCAACACTTCAGCACTTCCTGTATCTGTGTTTTTCCCCGAAAGGGGCGGATTTATAGGTTGAAATCCTGGGATCTGATGTCCCGTTGCTGGTGATGAGATGTGTTTCTGTGTGGCTTTAACAGAGCGGAGGACGTGTGGGAATGTCTCGCTGTGTGTGCCGTCCCGATGCCGTTAACTGGGAACGATTTTCTCAGTAATCCACTTACAGCAGGCAGCAAATATGAAGCGATGGACGCGGACGAGGTGCCGCTCACTCTGCCGTTCAGGGAAAGTGGAAACAGGGCATTTTAAGTGTGGTGTAAATTCAGTTCGCCTTATGTGCTGTTGTGGCTTGAATGAGGTCGGATTTAAGCAGCGGAGTTTACGGCTTTGTTCAGGCAGGAAATGCTGCTGATAGGACGGAGGCGCCCGGCGATTACAACAAGCTTCAGTCAGGAGAAGAAACAGACTTCACGCTGCGCTTTGAACCGCTGATATTTATAGACAAAGATGCCGCTCCTCTTCTTTGGAGTGATGTCAGTGCAGCCGCCATATTGCTCACAGGAGGCCTGACCTGCTAATGCACACATGTTTTCAAACAATAACAGTTTATCTTCTGAGATGTGGAATTAAAATGTTTCTGATAAGCAGAAGGAAAAGCTTTCCTCTGTGGGTTAAAAACACCTTCTTTGAAACAAAACACTTCAGTCTCCTCTACGCCGCCTCAGATATTCCGGCCTCCGTCGGCCGAGTCCGGCCCAAGGTCAGGCCAGATGGTGTGGCTGGCTTCACCTTGCTACTGACCGCTGGTCCCAGCGCAGCAGAGTGGAGCCGCCGCCAAACAGATGGAGAATAGCGGCGAGCTTAAAAACCCTGAAATCTGCAGAGGAGATTCAGCAGGAAAGAAGAAAAAACATGTTTTCTCCGAGCTGTTTGTGCCAATTAGGTGTAATTTTTCTTTACTCGTTACTTTGGATGTGAGTGTGTGTTTAATTTGTCCGATGTGGTTTCAGTGCCAATGCCGACTTCAAAGCCGAGTAAATTACATTTACTTTGTAATGCTTGCATCATTATTCCTCCACTTTATCAGCAACCAATCAGCCTGTGCGTGTGTGTGTGTGGACTCTGTGTAACTCCCCTATATTTATACTGATATTATTATTACCAGCAGTTAGTTTGCAGTCATCGAGAGCCTCCATGGCTGCAGGTTTGCTGCACGTCTCTGCTGCCCACATAATTTCATTAACAGAAAATCTGCTCTGATTCAGGATCTGTGTTTACAAAAACTACATTTTTCAGTTCATATGGAGCTCAGTCTTTGCAAAGTTTAGATTATTTCCACACTTTCTTGTGTTTTGAGTGATTTTTAATCCAACATAGACGAACCAAACGACTCCAAACTGGTGAGTTTTACCATCATAACAATAAATAAAATGAGCCCGTGTTATCATTTACTGATGTTTTATTTGGCGCTAAAGATCTGAAATTTATTAATAATATAGAAAACTAAAGAAAAAAAAACATAATCATGTCACTGCCAACTAATTTTCTTAAAGTTAATTAAATGTATCAGCACACATGAAAGACCAGGCGGGTTTTTTGGTGCCTGTGGAAATAATAAAGCTAACTTCTAGAGTTGGGGGTTAACTAGAGTCCAATTAAACAGGCCATGATCACCCCTAATAATATATTAAAAAGGAAATTAAATATTAATCAGGATGTTAAAAACATGGTAAAAAAACAAACAAACTTGAATCTAAAAAAACCTAAAATCATTAAAGTGATCAGTGCTGTCCAAAGAAAAGTAAAAAATGTGTTTTTACTCTTTTGTTTCAGCACTTTCACAGACTAAACGAGTAAAGTTAAAAGTACTTTATCATGGTAACAAGTACAGGTACAAATACTTTATACTGTTAGATGGACATTACCTTTGGGAAGGTTGTGAAGCTCTGATTATTGATTAAGACATTACATATAACTTATATTTAATAAATTTGTTTTGCTAATTAAAGAAATAAGAAAATATATCCTAGAAAATTACATTAAAAAAAGAGAAAAAATATTTGTTTTATACTTACCTGTTTTGAAAATTAATGGCTATTGCCACATTATTTAATTTTATTTATGTTTTTGTTTGGGTCTTCTTTCATATGTTGCATATAAGAAATTCAAATTTTTAATTTTTAATTTAATTTAATTTAAAATTTAAATTTGAATTTTGTTATTCAAAATGTAGGATTATGTTATGGAGTTAAGATCAAGTTAAAAAAAATAACCGATGAAAATTTAATAATTTTTTACATTTTCATAAACGATCAGGAGGATTTAAAAAAGTTTATAAACTTTATAAATTAAAAAAAATGTGGTGCATTTTTTGCAAATACTTTATCTAACATTATGAAACATAGTTTCACAGTGAGAAATTCATAAATATTGATAGAATTAAATCTGGTAAAATTAAAACATTTTGATGTTTTATTTTCATTTCATTCTTTCTGATGAGTGATTTTTTTTAAAATGGATTTGAATAAATGTTGTGAAATACTGTTTATATTTTCAGGTCATGCACATAAATACAAATGTGAATTGTTTTAAAAGCAATACATTTAATATATATTGGAACTGAAAGGCTTCCATACAGGCTGCCTGTGAAGGAGGAAATTAGAGTAGAAACTGAGGGATGGTTAGGCACACACTCAGCTCGGATGAAGTGAAAATTATTTGTACTAAATTGGCTCAAACACATAAACCTTTGAGAAGACATGGCTGTGACTCAGATTTAAAATAAATAAATAAATAAACATACACAGTTTGTTCTGTGTTAGTAATTAGTGAGTGTTTTAGATTCCTGGACCTGCTCAGGTGACACATAACAACATTTTATTTCCCTTCACTCTCTGAGTCGAGGCAGCAGCTGGAAAGGTTAAAGTGGCATGAAGAGTTATTGAAATGAAATGGTTGGAAGGCAAGCCTCAGGCATTTATTCAAATGACCACATTTTTTTCTTTCTTTTCCTTTAATTTTGGCTCAATAAAGCTGGACATTCAGCCATCAGCAGTCAGACACTTAATTAAATACCTCAGCAGTTGGATGAGCTGTGAAGCCTGTTTGGAATAGTAATGGATATAAAGAGAAACATTTGTCAAGCTGATAAGTGAGAGATAAATCTGCTGCCTCCTGATCACATAAATAAACCGAGACATTTGACTTTAAACACACTGGATCAGACTGATGGACAACTGGGATCAGGAGATGTACTGGGATAACTGGTGCTGCATGTAGACTTAGTAGCAGTCGTCCAAATGTTTTTTAAATGACTGTTATGATTTTCTTGTTCCCACTGTAATAAACCTCTATTTGTGGATGGTGGTTATACTGACCGTAGGAAAGCTCTAACCTTCACCATCTGTATGGGCTGGCTAATGAAATGACGTTTATCAATATCAGTGTCTGATGGTGATCTGTTGCTAGCACTGACTAAGTGGTCAAAGATAGTGTGACGGAGCGTTCAGAGACTTTAAGGCAGTTTTTATAAATTTGATTTATTTGATTACTATGAAAAGAGAAGAATATAGTTAAAAGAGTATAGTAATGCAGTATAGTAGGTTTTATCTTTGTAGAACGTATTCCATTTCAAATAGATGCTAACATGCTAACAAAGTAAATTTTCTCTTACTGTACAAATAAGACTAACTACAAATAAACTAAAGTAACCATCCAAAAAATATATTATGTCTTGGTCACAAAATTAGTTTTCAAATAGCTAATACATTAATAAATAAATTATTATTGAGTAATGATGCTAACTCAAATTAAGGTTGCTAAAAATTACTATGGTTGTAAAAATAATATGATGTTGGCCACTAGCAAATGCTAATATACCAGTTGTTGCTTTTACCTAGCAGTTAGGTTAATAACAAATGCGACTATGTTATGGGGCTAATAATGCTAATGTGATGCTAACAAAGTTTATAATGTAATCTTTTAATATTTGAATGGAATTTTAAAATAACTCAAATTTAGCAATCGAGCTAACTTTGATCATAAGTACATTATAAACACTTTTTGGCTGATGATCAATGACTCAAGATTCTTTATTGTCATTATTTATTCACATAATGAAATTCTGTGTTCTAGCTCTCTTAATATTTTAAAACACAACACATAAGAGTAAATATACACAACTACAAACTAACAAACAATAGAGACTGGAGCTAAAATGGCTTGCTTACAACAGAGGATGAACAGGGGATGAACACAGGGGCTGCATAAAAGGCCAGCATAGGATTATGAATAATTATTTTACAATTGTGAATTATGCAAAAGTGTTTTAGTTGAAGAATAAAAATATAAAGGTGGAAATGAGCAGAACAGTCCAAGTCAACTACTACTGAGCATTAACACTGCAACACAACTGTACCAGGGAGGTGTAATATGTAAATAAATGCCGACCTTCTACTGTACTTCTGTTTTGCTGTTACATGTAGTTAAAGGTTAGTTCCCCTCGGTGCAATGTTTTTCTCAGAGCACTTCAGCCTCATTTATTTAAAAGAAAAAAAATATTCCTCCCCAGTTTTATGATTCATTTAACACTAGTTGCTCACGCCTGCCTGAGCAGTAAATTCTTAATATGTACAACATGATTTAATTATTGCTTCACATTTAAGATACAGACACAGTCTAACAATTTTAATGAATGTTTTACGTTGGTAAAATATGTTTTCTTTTGCATTCACTCCATCACCATATGCAGTGATACAACCTGCCAGGATAGGAAAATGATTTATGTGAAGCATCATTAAGGTGTTGTAAGTACAAATCTCGTCCAGTAATACCATGTTTGACCTTTACTAAATACATAATTATTATTTATTACCTTTATACTTCTTTTTCTTTTAAAATATTATTTAATATTATGGTGTGAAAGCCAGAGGCACTGATGGTGACCGTGTCCAATATTTTGAATGTAATTGGACTTAAATGAGAAAGTGCAGAGGACAAAATTCATGACTGTAATGTATTTTACATTTTTTATGTGTTTTTTTTTTTAAATAAATGGCTCATCAGGATGATTCTTAAAAATCAGATTGGTAGTCTTTGTTTAAAAAAACAAACAACTAAAGACCAGAAGACTAGAAACAACTTGTTCTGCACAAGTTAAGAGCCAAGCAAAAACCTAAATAGTCCTTCATGAAGTAGACTCCCGAGTACATGAGAGGAAACGCCAGTGTCTCAGAGGCTCCCGGGAAAACCGGTTGTATTTAGCAATGTTCCTAACAATCAGCTTTATGAAGTAAAATGTATATATTTATATATAATCATATTCAAAGTACCTTATTTTGAAAATGACGTTGACTGTCAGTCGACTCCCATAGTTGTAGTTCTTAGTATCTGACAGTGTTTATGTGCTAAATAAGAAATGATTTCATTGAGCCCATTAAATCAATCGCTGATCTGATCCTATTTAAAAATGTGTTGTTTTAAACTTTGTTGAGGTTAATTTGAGCATCTCTTTGTGGATTTGTGGTATTCTTATGTTGCCGTTGCTTCGTATCTTTTGTTTTTGTGGCTGTTTGAAATCTCTGTACTTGTACTTGTTATAATTGGTCTTCTTTAATCTGGGTTAAATTCTCATTGGGTTTAAAAATCTCTGAAAAGTGACCTGTCTGTTGTATACAGTTGTTTTGTATCTTTGTGGTGTTTCATGGTTTTGTATCTGTTTGTCTCATTAGCTCTTAGACGTATCTTTGTAACTGTTGTTTTCCTCTTTTTATCCGTTTGATGTCTCTTTGTTAGTTTCACTGCTCTCTGTGAAGGAGAAGCCTGTAGTCAGTTTGTTAGTGTAGGTATGTCTCACATCTCTTTACTGTGTTTCCACACACAGTGTGAATTGAGTGAATGGATTCCTGCAGCCTGTGCCTAATAAATGTTTCACAATAAAAGCTCTGTTATTGAAGCTTTTAATGTGAAACAGGTTAGAGGAAGTGTTGAGTACAAAATGTACTTATTTCTAACCATCAAAGTGATGCTTTATACTAAAATGTGTTGAGGAAATATGGTCTGCATCTGTAAAGGTTGCAGTAGTTGTGCGTCTCTGTAGTTGTTTCTTTTCATTTGTTTCTAATCTTGTTGTCACCATTCTTTTTTTTTCTGGTTTGATCATCTTTTTGTTCGTTTGATTTCAAGCCAAGCCTCTCCTGGACCTTTGCCCTGTTGCCCTCTTCAGCCGTCCTTCCGCTGCTGCTCATCAACCTCGAGGCCATTACTTTGCTTGTTTGCAGCTCTGAGTAATAAGAACAAACTGAAGGCATCAGTTTGGGATTCTCGGGTCAGAGACGAGTCCACAGGTCGTGAACTCATTGAGCTTTTATGTCTGGAAACGGAGTTTGTTTTCCCTGAAGGTCGGCCTCGCTTCAGCGATTTACATCCCGTCTTCTTGATGTTTTCATAATTTGTTAACACAAGTGGTGCTGTTGAGTTCAGCTGCCGAGATACCTTTTAGCCACAAACCTTTTTGGCTGTGATGAAATTTTTGTCAAACCTCTGCAAAATGTCAAACTTTTCAGGAAAGAAATTAGTCTTTTTTTTTTGTTTTTACTTTTACCTTGAGGCAGTTTGGAGTTTATCTGCTGGGTTTTAGGAGGATTTCATCAGATGAGAAGTTGAAGGATCCTCTCGGCCCTGAGAGAATTAAAAAAATCCTTCAGTCCAACTTGAAAAACATGCAACACTGCTGCTATGAGGATTTCACATGATGGTAGTGATACCAGGGATTCTACTGGATTTAAACAGATACTTGGAATTATAATTTAGAACACCTAAAAACAAAATATAATATAAAATAAATAACAGCACATGAAGTCCAAATGCTTTTCATTTCAAATTAAAGCTCATCGTTGTAGTTCATAGGAAATAAATATACAAGCAAGAACTGGGGCCCAGAATTGATTAGTTTGAGCCCCAGCGTGTTGAATGTGAAGATTTCAGCTGTTGACCTTTTTATTAAACCATTTTATCCGCTGTGGCCTCCTGGAATTTGTTTTCAGACCAAAGTCTGCTGAAAGTTTTTCAAAAGCTACACACAAAAGGAATAAAGAGCTCAAAATCTGACCTTTTAAAGTGACTTATATAACTGTTTTCTTTTGTTTAGTCCAGCTTAGCAAATTCAAGTGTCAAGTCAACTACACAAAGTAACACTTAGTCCAGCAGGCCTAATGGTTTTAGAAAGCAATTTATTATTGCTATTTATTTATTTACTTACTTATTTTTCAGTGTTTAAGCACTTATTAATGTATTGTTGTTTGCAGTTATATTTATGTATTTAGGGGAGAAAAAACTTTTTAATAAATTGCTAACTAATGCTAATAAGGCATTTAAAGTCTCCAACATGGGCAAATTAGGTAAGTTAAAGGAGCAGCGAATGCTAATATGGAAACCACAATACATTACAACTTTGTCCCAAAAAAGCTTGAAAAATGCTCCCAGGCTAATAATATAACCTACTTTTGCTTCTTGAGTTTAGAAATTTGTTACAGTAACAAGATGTTAAAAAAGCTAACTGATTTCTTTTTAAGGTGATAAATGTATATTCCTAAAACATGTTTTGTATTTCTTTGTGTGTATATATATCAACAGTTTAAAGGGCTAAAACTGGCCTATTCAGCTAAAAGTACAAAGAGGCATTTCCTCAAAAACCAATGAAAAAGTAAGAAGAAAATAACTTTCAACAGATTCTCCAGTGTTTAGCAGAGTTTAACTACAAAACAAATTTGAGGAAATTTGCTGATAAACGATAAATCTTTAACTCCAAGATCAATAGCATTGCTAACGTAGCAAAAGAGTGTAAGCGACGCAAGTGATTCAAAGTATTTTTCAGTGGACATTGTTTCTTAAGCTTGGAAACTGTAATATAATGTTGTTTGAGTTACTTTGAGTGGGGGTCATTTAAGAAGTAAAATAATGTCTAACTTTATTTTGCCCCTGGAAATCCCTGCAAGACCCTTGAAGGTTGCCTGGAGTTTGATGGATTTCGGTTTGAAAGCCAACAATTATATTTTCATATCTAAAAAGACAGAATGCAGTGCACTGTTTAAATCTACAGAGTATTTAGCAGAGCAGACACTCACTGTAACCTCCCTGAGAAAGCCAGCAGCTTCTAGACTTCCAGGTGGTGTCCAGTTTCTTCCAGGTGGTTCCCAGACTGTTTCCAGGCCTGTTCTCACATATTTCTCACTGTTTGTGTCGTCTGTTGATGTTTATCTGGTGGCAGCTGTTCTCTCAACATGCACTCTGCCTAGAAATATGTAAAAACCTGTACACATGCAATGCATTGTTCGTCATGCCATACGCTACAACTCCCAGGGTTCCCAGAGGAAATCTGGGTGATGGGGGACGGCGTCCACTGGGTTGGCCATATCACAGTGTGGATACATGGAGGAGCAGAGGGAGGTTGATTAGATTGGATTTGTAGGTGTGCTGGGGTGGACACATTAAGGGAAACATGGAGATGATGTCCAAATAGGGCTGAAAACATGTTTGGACATTATCTGCATTTCAGTCGGTATTAACTTTATTCAACTGTACTTCTTTTGGTTACTCATTATCTCAACATCTCGATTGACCCATTTAAACTCAAATGTCAGTTTTTAAACTGATAATATGAATATCTTTGAAGAAAATACAGAGACTAAAGAATTGCCTTTCCACGTCCTTTCTTTTCATATTTTTCTTTTAAAAGTTTTTTAAGGTCTTTTGTTTAAATACTTACTTAATTGTTGTTTTTAACATTTTAAAGATTTATTTGCTTATTTTAAGATTTGAAAAATAGATGATTTGTTCGCATTTAAATAAAATGTTCATTGAATTTTTGCGTGTTTAGCTGCGGGTGAGGGTTTGCAATGCAGGGGAAAATGTAATATCCACTTTCAATGTCTCACAAGGAAAACTCACAGATCAGATGAGTCTAGATTTAATCTGAGTGTTACAGTTTTTGCTTTAAAATGTTGAGTGTGTGTTTAATGCCCAGTTTGCGTGTCTGGGTGTGAGTTAAATAGGCTTACGTGGGTGTGTGTGTGTGAGGTTTCATGCTTGCGATTCGCTGTATAGTGCATCTTATGAGAACGTGCACTTGGTTGTTTTTCCTCTGAATTTCTCACTCTTCCAGCTCATATTTATGTCCTGATGTCACACACACACACACGCGCGCACACACACACACACACACACACACACACACACACACTGGCTGCAGTGTTGCGTCACACAGATGATTTTTCGATTGCAGAGACAAATATGCTGATCGTCATGACAACGCTGCCAAAATACAGCTGGGGAGTAACCTGAGTTCAGTGTGGGAGGAGTGAGTATGCGCTGGTGTTCCTGTCGTTGTGGGGACATGATCATTGGGTCACTATGTGAGGACACTCGCTTTCTTATGAGGACATAGACTGAATCCTCACAAGGTCAATAAATCAGTGAGTGAAGAACAGGCTTAAGAGTGGAGTTAGTTTAATGCTAGGATTATATTACCATAAGTAATATTAGAAGTTATAATATAAGGTATGAGTACGGTTATTTCAGGTTAGTGTAATGGTAATGCGCTACGTATATATAAAATACAAAAACAGCATAATTCACATTTAAAAGCAGTTGGTTTTCCAATCAGCAGCGTTCAGCAAACTCATTTTCTTTGAAGTGGGGTTAAATAAGGTCATTAACCACAGCTGCTGTGTTACCTGCAGCAGGAATCATTAGGCTCCGCCCCCAAGAAGATTTTATACAACAACAGAAATCAGTACGAGTTCAAGTGGGCGATAGCCTTTGCACTTCTCCAGACTTCATTCACAAAAAGTTGAATTTAACCTCATAAAAACACGGCTGTTCTTCACCTGCTGGTGCTGTGACTGGTTAGTTCTGTATTATTTTTTTTTTACTGTTTATTTTTGGTGTTGCAGTGAGTTGGTTTGGATTCACACTTTGACTCATTCGCTGTTAGACCAACACTGCAACTTTGTGGATGCTGCAAGAAAACTTTGAGAGCAGCTGGAGAGTGCTCGCTTCTGGAAACACACCAGATAATAATGTTACTATTAGGTTTAATTAGAAGTTAGTGTTGTTTGGTATATCGTTATTATAGTGCTAGAGTAAGGTTAGGATGATGGCGCATATTTGAAGTGAAGGAAACGCGGCTGTGTGAAAGACTTCTTCTTATTTGACAAGATATGAGATGTTTTTGCAGAGTGTATGCTGCAAAGAAACACTGGTTTACTCTCTGTCTGTCTCTCTCAGGCAGTATAAAATAATTATGGGATGTTCTGTTTGTCTCTGTGCTCCAGGAACTCAGCAGGGTTTTTTTTTTCCAGCACACACACAACATCTCTCCAAAACATTTGTACACACACACACACACACACACACATATTTAACCTCCAGCTAGCAGGAAACAACAGAACACGAACAGGAAGATTCTACAACACTTTCATGTTAAAACATCTCTGCTGTGTTCCCGTTGGCTCCAACATGACTCCGGTACAAACAAGATGCCTTATTCAGCCTCTTACATGCAGGCCTCCGAGCTTTTTACTGTCACAAAAGTTTTCTTTTTTTTCAAAAATGATATTGTCTTCTATTATTGCCACAGGCCTCCACACACTAGGGGGCACTCTAGATACTTGCTTTGATCAGATCACATGTTCGCGATTACTGATGGGCTGTTACATAGAAATGGTGCATTTAAAATATATTTCAAGGATTGTCGCAGTTTTAGATTCAAACTATGGGATTATGAGAGTTAAACAAACTCACAAAAACGGTTATTATTATCAATAATCTGTATGTTAATTAGAAAAGCTAATAATGGTATCAGTCTTATTGTCAGCACAATGTAAGGTTGGTTATTGCTTTATCTGTGTAAGGTTAGATTTAATGGGAGGGTCAGTGTGACGTTAAAATAAGGTTCTGCTGAGATGGATGTAACATTAGGATAAAGCTAGTTTAATTAGATTATTGAGGTGATAAGGGCAGGATAATGTTGTGGTAAGGTTTTGCAGGGTTTGGCTTAAGTTACAGTCAGTGTATTGCTTGAAAAGTGTTTTGATATGAAATTAGGACGAGTAACGTGAGATAGATCAAACAAGGTCATGAAGGAGAATATAATGTTAGAATAAGGTTAGTTTCATGGGGTAGCAAGGTTAATGTTAAGGTTATTGTAATATTTGTTGTCAACAATGTTAGAAAAAGGTTTGGCTTAAGTTGTTTTAAAGTTTGGATAAGGTTAGACTAAAGTTAGTCTGGTGAGCCTATAAGGTCACTATCCTGTTAGAATAAGGTTAGGATAACATTGGGATAGCGTTACTGCAGAATAATTAATCAGGCAGGGTTGGGATAATATTATAATAAGGTTAATATAATGGTTGATATAAGTTAGCAAGATATTAGAATCAGTTTTTGGTTATTATAAAGTTAGTATAAGGTCGGGTTAAGGATACAATAATTTTACTATAATGTTGGCGTTGAATGTTTGGTTTAGGTTATTGTGAACATTACGTGAGGAAAGGGCTTCGGTAAATGTGTTACAGCATTTCATTTAGGCTATTGTTAGCGTCATTTAAGAGTAAGCTTTGGGTAAAGCTACTACACAGTTAAAATAAGGTTAAAGTAAGGTTATTGTTAACTTTTAGTTTACCGTTAGCATAGTGTTTGGAAGGGGAGTGTTATCTCAAAGTTAGGATAAGGTGAACGTTTTCTGGCTAATGTTATTGCAATGCTTGGTTTAGCTAAACATTAGCATCATTTCAGAGTAGCGTGTTTGGTTAAATAAAAGTAAAATTCAGTTTTCTGGTTCATGGCATAGTGTCGAGTATTATCATGATAATGTTGGGACAGTGTTAGCTAAAGTGTAGACGTGTTTCTTGTTTAAGTATCGGCACCGGTCTGTTGTGACAGCCGTATCACAGTCAGAGAGCTTTAGAGCAATTAGAAAATCTTCCTCTCTGCAGATGAACACGTTCATGTGTTTTTAGATTTTGCCTTTTGATCCTTGCGATGGAGTCATCATGTTTCCAGCCTTTTGGAGCGATGGATTTTGTGCCACATTATTTTTAAATGAAGAAGAACTTCCCTCCGGTCACAGAGGGGGAGGAAGAGGCGGGGGTGGGAGCATCGTTTTCTTTTTTTATTATTGCAATCGATTCAGATTGATTACGTTCACATATTTAATGTGACGTGCTCTTCTCTTACTGTTGCTTCATTTTGAGAAAGAAAAAAAGAAAGAGGGGGCGGCCGGATGACGTTCCGCCGCTGCCGCCTCCTCCCAGAATGCATAATGGCGGCACTCAATATTTCAGACGGAACAAATGAATTGCGCGAGGCTCTTTTAGCAGAATAAACTGCTTTTGCGCGTCAAGACAAAGTCTGGGGACTAAGGGACCGAGGACCTAATGTGTTGTGACAATAGACAGTAGAGAGGCTGTGTTTGTGTGTGTGTGTGTGTGTGTGTGTGTGTGTGTGTGTGTGTGTGTGTGTGTGTGTGTGTGTGTGTGTGTGTGTGTGTGTGAGACAGAGGCAGATCTG
>VUQR01006190.1:16235-29471 GCA_015108515.1 Hemichromis elongatus | reverse complement strand
TAACGAAATACATGTAATACTGTCACCTGTTCGCTGTTTTGGTTCGCGCAACTGGTCCGTCGGGTTATTGTCTCCCCAGGAACATTTCCGTTGTGTCTTTTCCTATTTCCGTTGTGTTGTGTGTGCTTTTGCAGCGTTTTTCTTTTTGCAGCATTTTTCTTTTTGCAAGTGTTTTTCTTTTTGCAGCATTTTTCTTTTTGCAGGTGTTTTTCTTTTTGCAGCATTTTTCTTTTTGTAGCATTTTTCTTTTTGCAAGTGTTTTTCTTTTTGCAAGTGTTTTTCTTCTTGCAGGTGTTTCTCTTTTTGCAGCATTTTTCTTTTTGCAGCATTTTTCTTTTTGCAAGTGTTTTCTGAAGTTGCAGTCCGTTTGGCCTCTCAGGGCCACCGTAGATAATACTAGCTTATGCATATACCAATATAATGAGACTAATTTTAAAATAAATGTAAATAATAAGAGGGGGAAAAAACAGCTGTATTTAAATGCAATCAGAAATTTAGATCTGTTGCATGTAAAGACACTTGCACTTCACAAAACTGCTACCCATAAAAAGGGGCAGATGTGTTCATCATCTCGGTCCTCATATTTCTCTTCAGCACAAACAGCCAAACCAAGCTTCAGTTCTACCTGAGTGCCTCCAAATGTAATTTCACTGCATAATTGGATAGACACCCTGTGTCTGCTATCATTGTCTGTGCGTTAACTTGAATCGTTCCGTTTGCTGTTGACATTGTTTTCAAAGCCTTACCCTAAACGCATTTGTATTTGTGCTTAAGTACTCCTTTCAGTTGGCATATCGCTCTTTGATTGCAGTGGCGGAAGAAAGCCTCTTAAACGATGTTACTATATTGTGAGGTTTCTTGGGCAGGAACGGCAGGCATCTCAAAACACAAAAGGCACTTGATGCGTGTTTAGATGGCTTCTGTAAGTAACCCGTTGATCCGAACACTGCGTTTTGCCACCAACAGAGGCCTGCAGCTGTAGTCATAAATCATTTATTGTGTTATCACAGAAATCATTTACTCCCTTTTCTTTTCATAACATTCAAATCTGTGCTTTTCTAATACCCGTACTAAGAACCTTCGTGCATCCCCGGAGGAACACTCTAATTTACTCGCGGTGCCATTGTTAAGCAGACACCTTGATGATGGAAGACCTCCTGTACACAATATGGGATTTCAAAATGTGTCAAGTCGGGTGTAAATCTTAGTGCCGCCTCTGGTGAAACAGATATTAATTTGAAACTCTATGCTTGGCGGACTGATGGTCTCTTTTTCACGTGTATTTCAGAATGAAATGAGTTCTCTGCAGGCTATGGCGGAGGTGAGAGAAAAGGCATATCAGAGGCTGGATTGGGCTCTATGGTATAATCCTTAATGAATTCCATTCTTATTTATGACCTGACAGGGCACTGTAACTCACCTCTCAATACATACTGAATGAAATTACTACGGCTATATAGCAGCAATTGCATGTCAATTGCTTCTGAAACAAAAGGTTACAGATGACAATCAATCAAAAACTCCATCACAAAGTTTCTAGGTCAGAGGAAAAGCACCACAGATCCAAACAGAGATCATTCTTAAGGGTTTGTCTTTCAGAAATAGCCCTGCTGATGATGGACAGAAAATAGGTCTAAAAGGTTGTTGTGGTGCTAGTTTCGTTCTTTATGGAACTCCAGCAAGCAAAAAGAGGATGGTACTTCAAGACGCTTTATTAAAACATACTTCATATTGGCTTCGAGTGAAACTTGATTGTTCGTATCCTAGCAAGGGAGAACACTATAAATCATGCTTACAGTATCCAGCACTCGATGAATATATTATTCTCGTTGTTTTTGGCTTGTGATTTTGCATTTTTATAAAATTCCTGCAATGATACCACGAGCTTAATATTGGTATGGAAAGGAAAAAACAGCAGAGATTAAAAAAGGAAAACTTACCTCCAGAGCGAGCTCTCGGTAACAGCCCCCAGATTGAAGTCATAGAGCTTAGTCAAGATCAGGATCACCTACAACATAACAACAGCAGACATATTTAATTACAAGTCAAGATCTGCAGTAAAAACCTTTGCCTCAGCAGCGCACATTATCTGTCTCCACGTAATGACTTGGAATAAATACAGCATGTCCGCTACTTTTCTTGACTAATAAATATCAGGCTCATACAGTATGTTAGCCCAATGACAAGTGATCCTCATGTTGTCAGGAAATGTCAGTCTACTAGTGGCAGGATCTGAAAAAAGAGAAAAAGAATCCATGAAGGCTGTCAAGAGTTGTGTCTGTATCTCATGTGGAATGATACCTACATGACAGCAAACTCTGAACATAATTGTTCAATGAACAATGAAAAGAAATGCAGTCAGTGGCTGCAATGCACCATCCTCTCTCATTTCCTCTTTTTAAAAACTTCAGCCTTGCTTTTGCCTTCAAAATATTTAAGTACTTTGGCTGTGAAAGCACCCACAGATCTTAAATGCTGATGTTACATATTGTTATTTTACTCTTTTTACTCATTGGAAAATGTCCAGTTCCAGTTTAGGTGGAACATTTGTTCTCTGGGGATGGTTGGACAATGTGTTTCTGGGGAAACAAAAATGCGGCCCATAAAAGCCTGTCAAGGCACATAGGGCAGAGTGAAATGGTGTGCAAACGCATTATTGTCACTCCAATGGCATTATAAATGACTTCCCGTGGGGATGCTCATAACTCAGGATAGAAAGAAGGGTAGGGTAGAGAGCTTGGGGTGCTGTATGAATTGTGGGAGAAAAAAAATTGTAGATAATTACAATCAAAGACTAGAAAAATGACATAATATTGTGATTTTATTAAAAAAAAAAAGCCATGAAAGATGGGTCAGAAGCTCAATTACAGTGAGTTTAAACGTATTAACCTTATGGGACCCATGGAACGACTCATTAAACCGTAAAAAGCCACACAAGACTCAGAGGAACAATGACACGTATCTAAGTCTGCTTTGAAAATGTTAAAAACCCAATTGACCCACAATTTAGCCATCAAATGGCCACTGTGCATGGCTGGGACTATCTGCATTGCAGGTTAATTAACCAATCACACAGCGAGATAAGCATTTGCATAACTAAATGCACCATGTCTGCAAGGTCCAACGCTGGAGTCGGAATCAATTTGGAGTGCAGACTTAGTTAAATGGCTGTGATGTTAGTCCTAATTGCCTGCTTTGAAAAATAGATACAAGAGGAAAAACTCAGCCAAACTGTCGATCGTTTGTCTCTTCGGTTCTCTTTTGCTAACAACAATGAATCTGTGTCACGGGATATTATAAATACTACGAGGTAAATTAAATCTGGATTTGATTTTATCAGTGTCAGAACTAGAGTGGTTCATTCTTAACCACCGGCATTCAAACATCCGCCACAGCAAACTAATCGAGTGAACAACGAATAGATGTTCACATTTCTGCTGTTTTGCACGTGAATTCCGAATGAACCAAATGTACGTAAATGTAGCTGATGATGTAAAATAACCTCGAAAAAATAGCCCCAAATGGCAAAACTTGATAACAAAAAGCCTCTCGGCACCCGAGCTGTAATTGCCATTAGGAGCTCTCCCTTAACTCTTGTCAACATGTTTGTGTGGCTGGCTCATTAACAAAAGCTGACCCACTGAAATGGGTCAGTGAAGATCTACCTCAGGGACCAACAGACTAGTGAGGCAGCTGACTGTTTGGATGATTTGTCCCTAAGTGGATACATCAAGAGTACATCACTGGAGACTGCATGTTCCCACATCTTCAACGTTATTGATAGGCTGTGCATCTGTGACTCGAGTCAATAGGGAGCAACTACTATACATGCAAATGCTGAGACCAGTAGGGACAGCGCATGACTTGCACACCAGATGTGTGACTTAAAGTATGAGAATGAAGGTGCATTAAACACGAAACTCTGAGAGTTTGTGGTGCAGCCTTGCATTTATGTAAATACCGGGAACAAACAAACACAAAATGGCTTCCAGAATTATTTTGAGCCTTCTAGGTAAATACAATTCTCCGTGCATATCATCGCTCACTTGCATACATGAAATTAAGTAAGGACCCTGGAAGGCCAAAAGCAGTGCATTTATTCATGTTTATGTTTTATTGATGTGAGCAAAGAGAGCTTTGCCTCAGGAAAGTCAACCAATCATTTTTCAGATTGGCTCTCACCCTCCGAGGAGTTGGGTTTAGTCATCCTTTTATCCTAACATTCTATTCTTGTCGCTGTCTTTTCCTTCTTTGCTTCCTCTTTTCTTTTTTTGATTTGTTCAATCTCATCTCATTTGTTTTTTCTTCCTTATAGAACAGACTCTCTAATTGCTTTCTTTATTTTTTTCTTTTAAATCCAGCATTTTTCATTTGGCGGCAAAGGGGAAAAAAAAAAAACATTAAAAGGCAAAGGCAGACAGGTCACTGTTGCCAAAGATTTTAACTCTTAGATGACTGAATAAACAACTTCCATGGCAACAAGTGGTAAAAGCAGTAATTTAATTGTGATTTTTTTTTTAATTTCAGCTTAATTCAAAAGACTTACCAGTGAACACATCAACCAAAGGTTTTCCTGTGTAATGGTTTAGTCATACTAAAATAAAAATAGGTCAGAATCCTCATTTCGACTTGAAAAAATCAGTGGGTTGCTTTGTGATTTCATTCCGTTTTTTTGCTGTCAGAAGCCGACTGCATGTAGTAGCAGCCAGCTGTTAGCTGCCCAGAGGTTGAGCGTGCAACACCGGCAACCTAGGGTTGGGTGACTGTTTTTGATTATAAGGCAGCTGCACAAGGTCATCTGGTGGATCGTGGCCTGACTCAGACTTACTTTCAGACAGTTCAGCGAAGGTTTGGAAATAGCTAACATGGTGCAATCAATCTAAGTGAATATGCGCCGCATAAGCTCAACTTGTCTGCAAAGCTTCCCTTATTTATATATATTGTTTATGGATATTTTTCTTATATTCCTATATAAAAGCAAGGTTGCCGAGTGTCTTTGTAATTCTGCAGTTAAAATGCCATCCTGCAGCAACTATGTCATTATTTGTGGAGGGATTTCTGCAGTTCCATTTCACAACTATGAGGTTCTTGCTGGATTCTGAATGTGAGGAGTGTCTTTGAATGTGAATATCTGTGTCTGTATTTGGCAACAGATTTTCATTAATGCTGCCAGCTTGACCACATTCAATCTCAAACTTAAAGCAGACTGATAGCAGACTGACTCTGCCCCACCACGTTATTGCCTGCATCAAAATAGCTTCGAAGACAGTAATTTACTGCGAGTGTTCATAGACCTGGTCCTCGTCTTCGAAGCAAACATTTCAAATGCAACGAGATCAAAAGTCCATTGCACGCAATTGCAATAATGCATCTTTGGAGGCCACCAAAAATTTCTCTGCTCAAGAAAAACCCTGCCTACACAACACATTCAACTTGCACAACTGTGCAGCCCAGACAGCATATGCAGTGACAGCCTGTGGACTGAATCATATCTCTACAAATTCCATATCAATCTAACTAAATCTTTTTTTTTTTAAAGCGAAATGGTCAAATTTAAATGTGCTTCAGTGGGACATGAGAGGTATCTCAACATTGTTAGTGGGCAGAATATTTTCTACACAACTCGCAATTTAGGTATGAATCATTTCTGTGTACCATACTAAAAAATGGCTATTAATAAAATAAAATAGACTGTTGCTGCACATCAGCACAGCTATTTCGTGCTTTCTAGCACCAAGCTTCAAATGGAACCTGTTGCTTATTCAGCCCCCAGTAAAGCATAATTAGGCTGGCACCCCTCAAATATTGTTTCTGCCTAATTGGGTAGTCAAGGGAAGCAAAGGAACCCTTACTCTAAACATCACACCCCCAGACTGTTTTTTTTTCTGCTCAGGAGTAACACATCGTGGCAAGTAGAAACAATCTTTAGAAATGTGAGAAATGAATCCACTTTCATGTGGATCTGGCGCTGTTTTTGAACATAACCAGAGGGGACAACAAGGAGCTAAATTAATTTCCAAGGGACCCCCAAAGTTGATACTAGTGAGTGATGTAAGGCTCATTGTAATAACTCAGCTAGCGGCTGATGCTCAGCGAAGCACTGACATATCTCTGTTTTGTTACTTACCTTTAGCCTCTGCAAAGTTCACTGCTAAAATGATACACATTTACATTTTCATGAATACACATAAGCTTTGTATATTGTACTGCAGGGTAAACATTCATACAGTCAGCGAGCCATCTCCTGGGAGTGACCCCTGTCTATTTAGCTCCTCTGAGCCACAATATCGGAATGTGGAATATTTCAACGCTAATGGAATTATTTTCATGCATTCGACACACTTTTTTAATCCAAAATATGCCACCTCTCTCTGACAGCTGTCTGGAGGTCAGTTTTCTGATTTCCCAAAAGAGTAAAAGTGTTTTTTTTAATCCATCAAGTGACTGAATAGGACATAATCTGACAAGCTTTGCTTTAACTGGCATGCAAGTAGGTACATGTGTACAGTCTTTTCTAAGAGCTTTTAATGTGTCCAACTGTAATAAGTAATATGACAGTGCAGACGCCAGACTGACTTTGAGGTCATTTAGGAATGACGTCACCATAAGAGAGTTTGCCGATGCTCATTTTTTCACTCTTTTCTTTCCCCTCAGTCCAACCGGTCGAGGCAGATGGCTGCCCTCACTGAGCCTTGCTCTGCCGGAGGTTTCTTCCTGTTAAAACTGGATCCCCCCCCCACACAGACATTGACGCAAAGTGCTTGTCATAGGGAATAATCAGGTTTCTCTCTTTCTATGTAATATTTTATCTTACAATTTCAAAAACCACGATTTGATTTGACTTACTGCTTATTTGCTTATTTTGGCTTTTACTGACCATTTTGTTCTCAACAGTGTATTTCAGTAAAGATGTTCCACTTGAATATTTCATTCATTAAGGTCCGATATGTGTTTTAATTTTTTTTGTTTTTTTTTAACAAGGAAAGAATATTTTCATAGAACAACAACACATAGCGGTTTATAGCAAGTTTCAGCTCAGTGTCCAACACCACGCAACTTTTCTGTTTTGTTTCACAGCTCTCACAGCACCGTTTTTGGCAGCAGTGGGCAGCTGTTTACAGCGAAAAACCTCCAACACACTTCAGGAACAGCAGCTCAGCAGCAAGCAACAGATAGAAACAGTTAGTGCTTAGCTTTTTCACAAGCAAATAGATAGATATATGCCCTTTGTGCTAAAAATGTATTAGTTATGTCTTATGTTGTAGTTGTTTCAACCAGCTAATGTTGGTCCCAAAAATTCTGGATCATTCAAGCCATAGAGAGAAATCCAAGAAAGGTTAGAACTGCTGAAAAAAATCTGTGGTTGACAACAAATATAAGATAAGCTCTATCATCTGTGGTAATGAAAGCCTAGTCTATTGTTGCTGACTGAGAACACCCTCTTCAATATGATTTTGAACTGATGCCCTCAGGAAGCCTCTAGCTAGTAAAAAGCTTTATAAGGGAATCAGTTGTGCCAAATGCAATTATACTGAATAATAACATGCTGCAATTTTTTTCTATGGCTACAATGACATTTTATGTACTCCATATGTATGAATGTGTACTGATAATTATAAACTGATTTGTGAATGATGTGAACAATAAGGTTATTCTATTCTATTCTATTCTATTCTATTATTTCTGCAAATGGAGCCTGGGTAAGCTATGCCTAGCTTTTACAAAATCCCATTCAGAATTTACATAATTTTATACCTGTGTCACCCCTCCACAGGTACTCTCTGTGCTCTTTCAAATAAGAAGCAAAGGAAGTGGTTTGAAAGAGGTGAAAAATGTGCAACACCTTGGAGTGAGCCATAGCTAACCAATATTGCTGATCCACAGAGACCCCCTAATGCTTTTAAGCTATTATCAAACACCAAAAACTGGTATATCAATGTGAATATAGCAAGCTGGAACTCGCCTCTCTACCTAGCTACGCTCCATTCCTGTTCAGACACATGCAATCTTGAAGACACAAAAATAAAGCCTGTTTCATTTGTTGTTAAGCTCATTAGATTCTCAACTTCATTAAGGAAATAAAGACAAAAGCCAAGGGCAACAAAGAGTAATTTGAGTAATTTGACAAAGACTGCTTTCTTTAAGTCAACTATCTAATTAATATCCTTGATCTCCTACCTACACTGAGCACATTTCAGGTTTGTTGCAGACTACTGCTTTTAATTTTCATCTCCTGTGCTTTGTGAGGGGAAAAGATCTCCATCAAAGCACAAGAAAAAAATATTGCTGTTTTGTGTCTTTTGTTGAGCCAAATGGGATTTGCTTAAAAACTACCAGTGTAGTTGTAGTAAGTGATCCCTGTATCAAAACGAGCTCATCTCTTTTGTTCCACAACAGATTCAACAAAGTAGTCATAAAACGTTTTCCTTTTCTTTTGGCATAAGATTAAAGATTAATATATTCATGCATCCATTAGAAATTATCTGATGCAAACACCTGCAGAGAAAAGAAATACAGTATTGGTTGCAAATTTGCATAAATTTCTTCAAGGCTTGACAGCAACGAGGGCAAAATCAAGATGCACTGCAAGTGGGCGGAGGGAAGAAAAACACAACATCTTGATTGTGGCTCTGGGAGGACATCTTCAAAGTAGAGCACTTAGTAAAGACAAATGTCTTTTAAGAAAAATTGTGAGGTCCAAGAGAGGCCTTACTCTGTCCTCATCTTATCTGTGCACCGAATTGATTGTTTGTACTTTTGTGGGTGAAAACATACTCCAGGGGATGATGCTTTCATCAACTAAACCCCCGCAAAATGTCCCTTGCGCATTAGTCTGCTGTTTCTATGTTTGCTTATCCACTAGACTTTTGAGCTTTGGTCATGTAACCCTGATGCTTCAAGCTTGAGAGGTTTCACCAATCAATTCAGTCCATTAAGAAGGGGGAAATGAATGAAATGGGCAGAATATAAAAGGGTTTCACTTCAATACAGCTCTATTGTGAGGAGATTTTGTGAACATGTTGTACTTTTTTTTCTGCTAACAACAATACACAATAAACTGTGCTGTTTGTCCTTAATTGGATAAGATATTGTGATAGATCTGCTTCAGTCTTTTCTTTAGAGAAAGTTTGGGGTAAGAAGTCACTGAAATATGTTTAATGGACGAGACATATAAATTTATCTGCCGTGTGTTTTTCTTCCTTATGTTTGATGCTGTTATGCCACAGTGCACTGTGGTTTCCTCTAAAAAGGTGGCAAACAAGGAACACAACATTCAAGGACAGATTTGATGGCAATTTTAGAAGTCATTTAAATGTTTTGACACGTTTTACAAAGTTTTAGTCACATCCCATGCAATCTAAAATTAATTTGATGCATTGTAAGTGGTGTGGAAAAACTAAAACATTTGCATTTTTCTCTTACAGGGTTTTGGCACCGTGCTTTTCTTGATTGCTCAAATTTAGAGTTCATAGGTTGAAGGTAGAGTTGCATGTCATTGGCACATTATCATCTTATTCATTAAACTGCAGAAAACAACAATGTCTGACAATTATTATTATTAGAGTGAAATGTGGAAATATAAAACGTAATACTAAATGAACAGCTCCCCCAAAATCACAACTACTATTTTCATTTTGGAGAACTTTGTACAGTCTAATGCCATCTAGACATTTCTTCCAGTGTCTTCTGTTCTCACAGCTTTGGCTCCTAATGGCTCAGCTTCTGCCTGGAGGGGTCTGAGCTAGAGCCAAAGGCGGTAGTTAGTCCAAATTGAGATTTTGGAAGAGAGAAACCCTCCACCTAAAATGACCCCCTTCACTGCCAAAAGTGCTGAGACTCAGCTCGTGAGCTAAATGTGTCCCACATATAATTTTGTCTTTCTTCCCCTGTTGCTTATTTGCATTTTTCATAATGCAAAAAGAGGAAACTGGTAAACATTAGTTTTGATAAAAATTACATGTATGCACTACCCGTTTTCTTTGCCAGTTATACTTTTCAAGGAATGAAGCCCTGCCAAGATCATGTTTGATAGGAAAGTTATTTTCCAGAAATTAAAGTGCTGTGCTCCTGTTTTTCTTTTTTCCTCTTTTTTTGCACAAATACTGTACCGAAGTGCTTGTAATACAATACACTACAAATATAGTTTGAGCTGTTTAACTGTAAATATCTTGTCTTAATTTGAGTTACATTTACCCTGACAAAAGGATGTAAATAGAGTCTAGCAAATCAGCCCTTCTCCTCTTCATTATGATAAAGAGTGACAGGGGGATGAGCTCGGTGGGTTTCAGTGCCAAATGTTGTTTCCAGTTCATTTGAGAATAATTATGTTAATAAAATAAAAGATCAACTCATTGTTCTTTTTTTTAATTGCATCCATATTCAGCCATGGCGTGTAACACTCAAAGTAAGCCAAAACCGTTTCTTCCGTAGAGAAAACTTCGGATGCTTTACAACGATTCCTTATTAGTATTAGTATTGGCTCTTGAATCTGGATGTTCAAAGCGCAGGACTTAGACACCAGACACTGGGCTTCTCTGGAGTGGGAGTTAAGTTTAGACAATACAAACACTTTGAAACCCCCTAATCATAGCTATAGTCTCTGCTAAATGTTAACAGAGTAAATAAGCGAGATATTCAAACCACTAGTGACTTTTCTAAAACTAAAATCCAAGAACAGCATTTCTCCTAACATCAAAACTAACAAGGTGCAAGGAGTTCATCACCATGCAAAGGTTTTAGCATGCTTTGACTGCAAGATGTAGACATTTTGTACAGCTAGACATTGTTAGAAAATAATTAATTGCATGGTCAGAGTATTGTAATTTTTAAGGTAAAAGCACACAAAGTATCAACATTTTGTGAACTGACAGACAGGTTAACATTTTTTCTCATGCTGGTGACTAAAACCATGTTTCAAAGCAAACTAGCAATGCAAATAATTTATAAATAGACATAATGTTGAACAAGGCTCATAGTGGCAGTTTTGGTTGATATGTTGGCCATGTACGACTGCATCCAAACAATCCTTTTCTTCCTCTTATGCAGGGTTACAGAGGGATGTCATAGGAGAGAGTTAGTTTGTTGCAGGAATAATGCTTAATTTACGGTACTGCAATTGTGTCCATTTGCTGAGGTATTTGCCTACAGAGAGGCTATAGAGAGAGGGTTTCAGCCAATGCAAATGTGCTCCCCTGCAGTCCTCAAAAATCCCAAGTGCACTTTGCTCAACGTGGATGCCACTGTGCATTCGTTGAAAGCTTATGATTTGACAGGGAAGAGACCCACTGTGGAGTTCAGCAAGCGCCAAAATCCCAATCAAAGATCAAAAAATACAGTGTGAAAACAACAGACAGCAGATTCACTTTTTCACTTCAGGTCTTTCTAAATGATGATAACTTTGCCCTTCACCGTGGCTGGATGATGGACCGCAAACAGCATAACCAAGAGTAGCCCACAGGCCGGTTGTGCCAGATTTTTGATTCTGCCTCCATCTGAGTATAGATGCTCTCTGCAGATAGATGGGCAGAGCAGGCCACAGCTACCAGCGGACTGCAAATGTGCTACCAACGCTGAGCCATAATTTCCCCAAAACACAACAGCCTTCAGCCACACATCTATGGCCAATTTAGAATCACCGGTTAACCTATAATGCATGTCTCTGGACTGTTGGAGACAATGCCACAGGCACACAAAGAGCATGCAAACTCCACACAGAAAAGCCCGAGCTAGCCAATTCAAACCAAAGACCTATTGTTACATTCTCAACCACTTTTCTTGCTTCTGCAGCAAGAGTAGAGCTACAACCAATATAATAAAATTTCCATTACTTCTGGGTGGCAAATTGAGCCATTAAAAGACGCAAAAAAAAAAAAATCAAATATGGTCATTTAAACATTCTGAACAGCACTGTTTAATTACCAGTGTGTGTCAAAATCATCGTATGAAATCAGGACTTACAAGTTGTTTGCTTTGGCTTCAAAGGATGTAAAATGATCACAGTGAAGCTAGAATATAATTAGATTTTATTTAGCTGTTAAAATAATTTAGTCTCATTCACAGACATTTATAATGATGGCAGTTCAAATGTGTTCAAATACAATCATTAACTCACATAAATGATATGTAGATCCTGTCAAGTCTTGTCATAATTTCTGCCATTGTTTTGATCCATATTTAGTCGCCCATTTATATAGCTTCCGATTTTGACAATAAGTCAGTTTTTTTTTTTTTGTTCGGCGCAAAAGCAAAGCGTCATTTAAAATGATTTGTTACAGGATACCAATTGAGGGAGTACTCTGTTTTCTAAATGTGTCATTTTGTGTTTGGAAGTTTTCCATCATCTCCATTGATTGAACAGTGTGTGTGGCGCTCAAGGGTTGGGTCCTTTGCATCTCGCTTGATAGGGAAAAAACATTTTCATCCTGCAACTAATACATTCCTGTCACTGTAAACAGCCAAGTCGAGCTATTATTTAAGCTGAGTGCCACCTGAGTAATCCCAGTCATCTTTAAATGTGATAGTACCTTCTGTCTTTCTTCTGGTAATATGCTGCTGCAAGCCCCACCAGTTTGATCAAACTAGAGTCGCTTCTTTTGTGTGATATGAAAAAGAATAAAACTGAAAACTAAATCAGCCTTGACCTTTAGACACACAAAGTTTTAAAAAGGCACAGTTTGTGTTAGCTCTGTCTCTATGTTAATTAATAAATTTGTCTCCCAATCTGAATATCAATTTTATGATTTTCTCCAATCAGAAAATGCATAAATTTGCTTTTATAACCTAATCACAGTTATATCTACCTCACTGCAGTTATTAAAACTAATTAATCACATGCAAACCTGTCAAGTATGATTCTGCACCCGCTTTGTCTCTTTGATTAAAGCTGAAAAATAAAACACGTGCATGTGTTAGTCTTACACAAATAACGAAAGAGCGAGGGGCAAATCAAGTAATGACAGTGTGCTTGAACATACAACTGATGGCAGGCCTTTATTTGCTGCTTAAAATGCACTTTGTGAGGCAAATTCAAATTCTAAGTGCTGAAGAAGTGCTGAGAGGATATGTTGATGTGATGCATTATGGTCCCTGAGCACAAATGATTCATGAAAAAAAGGGGCACACATTCATGTCATTTGTGGAGTAAAAATTGGGATTTCAATGAATTATTACGACAGAGAGGTAGAAACTTGTAGCCTGTGTGATAAAAAAAAAAAAAAAAAAATTAGGAAAAAAAAA
>VUQR01006189.1:13697-33564 GCA_015108515.1 Hemichromis elongatus | reverse complement strand
TCTTTCTTATTCTCATTTAAAATCTCTAGCTTTTAATAAATAATTATCTGAATCTTACAACCAAAGTGGTCATCTGATTAAATGTATAAAATGTATAAAAATACATTATTGTATGCTGGGAGTTAACAACCCTATTAGTTAGGTTGTTTAATAATTCTAAGTACTGTTTAGAATGCCAGAATAGGGAGGATGGTGTAGGTTTAAGTTTATTAGGTTGATCAGTGTTGCTGAACTATAAAATATTTTCGGTGCAGTGTATTTTTTGCATACAGGTATAACAGAATAGCTTTAATGTTTTGTTTTTTTAAACTGAGTATGAACTTACACAAAATGCAGCAAAATATTTATAAAAAACAGTTTTATTCATTATAAAATACACTATATTGGATTTATGATATTTATGATATGACTCAAATTTATGATATCGGTATCGGACATAAAAAAGTGGTATCTTGCCATCTCTATTATGAACCTTGTGAGGGCGCTACTGGTAACTAGTGTTGTGTGACACTTGTCACACAACACTTGGCAGCTGCAGTCCTGACCCACTGAAACTAATCATAAAGCAGCCTCTCAGATGAGGGTCGGCAACAGGACCGAGCAGAGATGATTATAACGATCACAGGGAGGCGTCGGTCACACCTCACTGTGGTGCACACAGAGATTTCTGAAACGTTTCCCTCGTTGTGTGGGATGTCCTCAATGTGCTGGACTGCTGCAGGATGCTGAGGAGAAAAATGACTCCTCACAGCACGTCAGACTGAGTCAGTGCAGTTTGCTGGTAATGCTGCTCACTGTCCACGCAGTTCACAACATTTTAAATGCAGTAATGTAAATGAGTACATCTGTAACAGCATACATTTGTACTTAATTAAATGCTAATAATAACACTGCATGCAGTCCAGAGTCCCCGTCCAACACCTCTGAGTCTCCATCAGAGGGCGACAAACACTCAGTGAAATCCATCAGAGGCAGCAGAGAAACTTTGGTCCAGCTCACAGCTAGTGTGACAGCGAGCTCGTACAATCAATTTAAATGCAGCTGCAGACAGTCTGACTGTAATCTGATTACATCTCATGTTGAAATTCAGATTGAGTAATTTGGTGATGTCAAACAACATTTTAAAGGTTCACATTCAGGGCCTCGATATATTTTCTACTGAAAATCAGCTAAATCAGTCTCAGTGGGTCGACCCAGAACTGAATTCACCTGAATCAGAGGCTCTGTAACAGATCAGCAGGTCCAGCTTGGAATCCAGATGCGTGACAGAGCAGATGTCAGATGAATCAAGGATTCTCTCTGGATCCGGTTCAGCGCCAGTCATTTTCCAGATTACCCCGGATAAACCCCCGCATAGCGGCTGATTTTGTCCACAGGCTGTATTCCTTCTGATTCTTCTAATATAAACTGATATGTTCCAAATCTATCTGTCCCACATACAGACAGCTCTGTAGTTCAATGTTTATTCTAACATGTTTGCTTTTACTTTTTAAAGTCTTGAAAAATTCCTCTGCTTCTTTGTTCCGTCTGTGTGAAACTAGTGTGTCTGTATCAGTGAAGACTGAGATCACAATAAACATTAAATCAGAGTTATCTTCTAAATCTTATTAATGATTTTGTTTTTGTAATGGCACAAATAGCAAAATTCAGCCCAAGACAGAAGTAAACGGAGTCCTTCATGAGACTGATTAAATAAAGGATTGCATAAACGATCTTTGTGAGAGAGAACTGCGTCGGCTTAATGTTACAGACTGTTTACTCCGTGTTTGAGGATGGGCAGGAAGTCAAAGGGAGCCAACACATTACAACATCAGCGTGAGAACCGAACAGGAGATTTGGCAAATACACGGCAGGTGGATGTACTCACAAGATGACTGTGAGGCGAGGGTTCAGGTCCGCTGACGCTGGGATCTCGACACATATCAGATAATGTGGGAAAAGATGTAACAGTGAAATTAATTTGTGTTGTTTAAACTTGTTGCACACAATGATCCAACATGTTTTTCTTTGGTACATCCTCATACTTTTGAGGATATTTGGATACAATTTTGGGAACTTTTTTTTCTAACTGAATGTTTGACTTTTGCAGGCCTTCTAGTAGAAACACTTCAGTGTTCTGGAGTCTCTGCAGCCTTTGAACCCATCTGTCACTTTCTATGAATTTGAAGCTGTGTTTTGGTTCAAAGACCTCATGCAAGAATTTAGGAGGAAACAACGCCTGACAGGAAAACTGCTGAAGTCAGCAGTAGGAAGGAGGTTAGAGGTCATGTTTATACTCGAGTGAAAGCTGCCATTTTTTTTTTATTGCTAAGGGACAAAGTTCGGATGGAGGGGTGGTTGTCTTTTTTACAGTCAGGAAGCTGCAGCTGTGACATTCCTAATACTGGCATAAAACTGTGCCTCCTATCTCGACCCCTTCTAGCTTTAAAAGGCTCAGTTTATTCCAAAAAGTGGAAATGCTCAACTATAAGTTAGGTTTATAAGTAAATAATGAGAAAAAAAGTCCAAACAACTGGAGAAAAGCAAAGGTACTCGTGGTGAAGGTAGCAGATCATCACAGGATTACAGGAAGTACTTACGGTGCCAACAGAGACAAAGAAAAATAATGGATCCAAAAGTAAAACATACAGTATGCAGAATTAAAACACTACAAAGTCCCTGAACAATGAAAAGGAAAATAAAAGCCTTTAAAATAGTTTCATTTAAAAACTCTCGCGGCCCGGTATCAAACGACTCACGGACCGGTACTGGTCCCCGGCCCAGGGGTTGGGGACCGCTGGTATAAAGAATAAACAGAGGCTCACATAACATAAAACAAAAATGCTGATCCAGCAGTTTGAAATCGTCACTGTTAAAAAAAGTTTGTATTTCTATTTTTAGCTTGTGGTGAGCACGTTCTGCTGAGCCCCCATGAATGCTGACCATATGAACAATATGAGCCGCGAGTCAAATTTCAATTTGCTTGGTTAAAATCTGCAAAACCAACAGAGGCCAGATGACGATGGTTGTTTTTGGAGCTGTTGGTGCAGATTTGTGGTGGTGATTTAGCTCTGAAAGCACAACGTCTGCAGGAGAAAGCTCACTTCCTCCTCTGTGTCACTACATCATGATGAAACAGACCTTTAGCCTGAAAAACTGTTTCCTGTCTCTGCAACGCCATGATGTTAAAAGAAAAAGGAGTCACTCTGATCCTCTGTAAGATTGTATCCATGTGCAGCGATGTATGTTTGGCATGGTGGCGCTGTTCTGAGTCCTGTCTGTGCTTCAGCAGCCACGTCTAAGCCTAAAGCAGGAAGACGAGCAGCGAGACCCCCACAGGCCAGGCCCGCCGATATAAAAGATATAAAAAAGCTGAAGCGGTTTAAATATAGAGGAGATTTAATACTACTGCTGAGATCTACTGGCATTTATTTGTGTAGGTGGCTTAGATGTAATATATGAAATACTGACTCATTTAAGGTAAAAATATCAATGTGAGAAGATGGATGGGACGTGTTTACAGGATGTTTCTCCTCCTTCTCCCTTCCAGTTAATGTAGTGAGGTACAGGTTTAACTTAAAGGCTTCACAGGTCAGAGAAGAAGCAGCAGGTTAAAGTGGAGCTGTGGGGCTGCTGCCCTTCACACACTCGCTCGCACCTCTTCATGTAACCCTGTTAGCGCATGAAGGCTTGAACACAGACTTCACTGTTGGTCACACAGACCAAACTTACATGGATTTTTTCAACGTGCTTTTTTCTGGTGCTGCACAGAGTTTACATTTGAAAAAATGAATCACGTTGCACTTCCCGGAGAGCCTCACAGTGAAACGGGAGCTATCACAGAGCTTTGATTGTTCCTGTTTGCAGCAGTATGTCTGTGTAGCTTCTCAGGCATCCAGGTCATGGTAATCTAAGGAGCTTGGAAAGAAAAGCGACTGAAACCTAATTTTCTTGAAAATGTTTCATCTGAGAAGTGTCTTCAGTTCTAAGACCAAATGTCCCAGATATTAAGTCCCAGATATTAAAGCCTAGTGGGAGGTGTCACTTAAAACCGTCATTGAGCCACCATTGATCATAGAATACAATAGGATAGAATGGCCCTCTGTTGTCATTGTACATGTACAACTACGTTATGGGAGCTCCAGGTAAACTCTGCAGGAGTAAAAAATAAGAATATAAATAGTAAAGACATCAGGAATAAATTGCTAACAGAAGAGAGATGAACAGTCGAGAGGAATAAACACAAAACAAGCAAAAGGCACACAATGGAGAACAAAGTGTTTGGAAGCAGTGCAAAAAGACTCGGTCTGAGTTTGGAGTCTGTGTGTGAGTGGCCTGAGTGATGAGGCTTACTCAGACCACGGCTCAGATGGGCGAGGTGTGTGGGGAGATGGCCCGGGGGGAGAAGCTGTTAGTGAGGCTGGAGGTGTGGGACCTGATTGACCTGAGGTGCTGTCCAGAGGGCAGCGGGTCTAACAGGTGTGGTGGTGCGAGGGTTCATGCTCAGAACAATTCATAACTTTTTATCATCTGCCTCATCACATGAGCCAAGCTGTGAGTGTGGGTGTGGGTCATTCTCAGCACACAGACCCACCCTATCATGCGACTTATTGACACAGATGGCCCAGGATGTGAGTGGGCGTTAAGGTGTCTGGGAAGGATCTCAAAACTGGATTATAGATGGCAGACAGTTGGTGCCATAAGCCCCGCCCTCTGGTCATAGATGGTCGTTCACAGTGGACATAGATGCTTCTTTAACTCATTTTCAAACCATCTGTCTTCTCTGTCCAAAATGTGAACACTGGCATCCTCAAAAGAGTGACCTTCTGGGATCAGAGGTGAAACTCAGAAAACTTCCAAGCTCTTTAGATTTCAGGCAGTGAGGAACCAAACAAGAGGAGAGGACGTTTTAATAATTTTCCATCTTAATCAAAGGTTTCTTTTGTGCTAGAAATAAAAAAATAACAAAACAAACAACCACCACATAGGTCTGATAGGTTGCAGTTTGTACAGTGTGGGCGGTGCACATGAGCTTTTTGTTGCTCTTTATCTGGTTGTGTTATTGTGGTTTTCTTCTGTGTTCATGTTTCTTTCCTTTTTTTGTCTTACTGGTTGTTTTTAGTCCGTTTAATTTTGTTGACGTCATATCACGTTGTGCGGGCTTTTTCAGCTTTTTTTTGCGGTCGCTTGACTCACCAGCTGTGTTCAGGCCAAACTGTTGCTGTACAGTCTGCATTTCTCTGTTGGTCTTTTTGGACTTTTTGGACACATTTTGTAGATTTGTTTTCATTTTGCGTTTCTTTTCTTGATTGTCTTCCTGAAATTCATCGCAGTTGTTTTTAGTTTTTTTTTTTACGTCTCTGTTAGTGTTCGTGTTTCTTTGGGTTTATTGACGTTGCGATGTGAAATATTTACACTGTATTGTGAATTGCTGCACTGAAGTGTGACGCCACATGCTACGCCTTTGCACATACCTGTTGTGTGTTGAAGTAGGAGCAGCGTACATGTTTGAGCATGCAGCAGACAAACCATCAGAGCTCCAACTGTCACCGACATTCAGCCAATGACATCTAAAAACTTCTGCCTGAACTCGCCTGTTTGTGCAGGTGGTCCGACCTCAAAGCTGGAATGTTTCCTCAAAACTTGATGAGGAGCTCGATAAATATGTCAGTTGGAAAGAATGCCTGTTTAGACTTCAGGACATTCGATCGCACTTTGACAGATGTGTGGTGCAGCGATGTTGATCCAAACGAAAATGCTGAAAGCTTTAATGTAACAAATTTTCATAATTACATATAAATACCACGTTCAGTTAGTGTTATAGAAACGAAGAAAATCTATGTCTTTAGGTCTTTAACTTACATTTAAAAATGGAAGAAGCCAAGTGCCAGGGTACTTTCCTTCTTTTCTATGAATTTAAGAAATAAAAGGTGGCACCAATATAAAGATCTTTTATTTAATTTACCGAAATTGTGCTGTTGCTCCCAACGTTGTCCCATATAAAATACAATGAAAACTACAATTACAATTACAAAAATACTTAAAACAAATGTGCTACATAAAAAAATCTAATTTTCGTATCATAAATGAAAATGTTAAAGTATTAAATTAACCAATAAGAATGCCATATCTCACAAAATAAAATTCAAAACCAAAGCATTAAGGTATTAAAAATCCCTTACGAATGAAATGAAAATTAAAAGGTGTTAGGACATAAAAAACAATACAAAATTAATAAAAGTTGACACTTTAAAGTAGATCTAATGGAAGAAAACAAAAATGCTCAGAAAAAACAAGTTGCTTTTTATTTGCCAATTTATCTTTTACATAAAAAGCAGTAAAGAATGAACACGTCCACAAATCATATGTAACAATAAACACTTTATAAGTTGAGCAAGCAAGAAATTGTTCAACATTAAATGTGTAAAATAATGTATTTAAAAAAAATACAAAAGAAAGTTATGATTTTATCCACTACATTACCATTGGTATCTTAGTTTTACTGCTCCACTATATTCTCATATTACATATATTTCATATATTTGTTTATAAAGCCAGTGTCCTTTATCCACTGTTCATTCAGATAGAAATATTTACACAGCAGTGTTTCGAGTATAAAAGGTTAGCATACAAACACGTGAACATTCAGCACAATCTAATTTTATCAAACTTGTAGAAAACGGTTTATAAAAAAAATGACAAAACACTAAAATTCACTGGATTAAATTCATCCAAACTCTGAAACTGTCCACTGGATCCGTTTGTGCCAGAAGAATAAAACTCATGAATTCACATGTTAAAGCATCCTCACAAACATTTTCATATGAAAACAGTGTCGTGGCACCTTTTTGTAGTTTTCTGTTTGTTTGCCATCCCTCTGTAATTTTTAGTTTTCCTTCTTTAATCTCTCTGAAGTCTTCTCGTGACTCTGGAACCCCGTCACAGTATTCCTGTAAACTTGTAATTCCCCCTTAGAGAAAACCTTCTCTGCTCAATATAACTCATATTTTTTTATTCTTGAGCTCTACTAGAGTAGCTTTGCATAGTTCACAGTTGACAATAACTGTTATTCATGGCATACTGGGCTTTGGTTCAGCCCTCAGTCCACCCTCTGTCTGAAACAAACTGGCCTAGCTGCTCTCTCTCTCCGGGAGCACAGCACAAATACATTCATTTAACAGAAGGACGTTTCTCTTTCATTTCCAGTAAAAATGATGATGAAACACTAAAAATATTCAGCAGAAAGTCAGTGATGAAAGCTGACGGCTTCTTCATTTGTGTGATGTTGAAATACGAATTCTTCCTACATATTTCAATGTGAAAGTGAACATGGGATTTAAAGGAATCTGTGTTGGAAGTAAGTGCAGGAAATAATATAATGACCACATTTTTTCACACCTGAAACTTCTTCCTATAGCAATGCTTTTGCAGATGTATTGTCTTTAAGACAACAATCACATTGATCTGTCAGAGGTAACTACTGTATTCCAATTGTGTGCAGTTGTCTCATACTAGGTTGTTGTGCAGCCACTTAGTTATCTAGGCTGCTTTAGCTCCTCCCCCTTTAAGACAGCTTTAACTGCTCTTGTGAACATACTAGCAGGAAGACGGAGCTTAAGTGCCCGAGATGACCATGTTAGGGATATTGCCTCTTGGTGATGTCACAAAGATCCTAGAGTAGAAAAAACTGTGATAAAGTGAGTATTTAGAGTAGTGTGTAGCCTGAGTGTTAGCTTCACAGGGGTCACTGAGCTCATTATTAGAGAGCATACCAAGTTTAAAGGTACTTTTCATAATTACATCTGTAAAATGTAACTAAGCCTTCCACCACCCCGGGCACCGTTTTACCAATGGGTCTATTGGCATATTTTTGGAAGTCTGCTGATCTTTTAATGTTTAATTTTCCTTTTTATGCCTTTGCTTTTTGTAAGGCACTATTTTAACCAAGGCTGTGTTTTTAATGGTTAAATTAAGCATGTCCAGTGAGACAATTTATTGTGTATCAGGCTCATGCACATATACTGCAAAGGTCCACTTTTACAATGTGAGTATTTTTAAGCAGCACCTGAGGGTGTCAGTAACCCACTCCAGTCCCACAGGCCTAAAGACTGATTGGCAACTGCCAGTTGTTTCTGATTCATTGCTGCAGTTTGCTAGCAGTCAGTGAAATATTTCACAAAGAGGCATAATGTATAGCTAATTGTTTGTTAAGCAGTGACATGTGTGAAGAAACTGGAAGCTTATTTTCACAAAAATGTGAGCATTTAACATGAACATTCTCTTTCTCTTGAAAGGATGCCGACTAAATCCAGATGATCTTCATTTCGAACTGCAGCCTTGCTAAAACTAAAGATAAAGATTATGAGCTTCGTGTCTGACTTTATGCTAATATGGAAAATTTCAGCTTGGAACTAAAAGTGCTTTCACATATTGGTAAACATTTATGGGTTTGATTAGATAAGCCATCTTTCTGATTATTCAACAAAGAAGATGAACCTTTTTTACACAGAGTTTGCTGGTTGTGAAATGTGCATTTAGATGTCTGTGTTTGCATTTAAAGGACATGAGCTTATCTAAAATTGTAAGCTCAACCTTTTTATGCTGAGAACTGTTTGTGCCTTTGTTTCTGTGTTAAACCAAGGTCCATTCTCAGAAGCTAGAAAATTAAGCCACTGTTGAAGTGCCCAGTTTTTTTGCACTTCATTGCTTGCGTCATTTCATTTTCTCTAATGGCCACTTGAGTCTGGCTGACTCTGTAATTACAGAAGCATTTGGATGGAGACTAATTTTTAATTCTGCAGCAACGTTTGCATAATTTATATGTGAGAGTGCATATAGTCATCAAAACAGGAAATATTCTACATGCAGACGAAGTGGAATTTGGTACAGTGGAGCCCCAAAGCATAGTGCAGTGGTTCTCAAAGTGTGTGGCACGCCCCACTAGTGGAGCACAGAGTTCTGACAGGTGGGGCACAAGTTATCTGGCAGAAAAGTCATGCAGAACTAATGTGTAAACATCGGAATTACTTTTACAGCTGAACAAAGAAATTTGCAGCAGTTACATTAATAATATACACATCCATTGCATCCGCTGAAAAACTGTGGCCACGTGTGTAAGTCGACAGCTGCAATAAAGAAGTATACTGAAAAGTGGAAACGTGGACGGTCTGTCATGCATCGTTTACAGTGGTGCCGAAACCCAGGATTGGGTCATTAGGGGCCCGACCACGTGTTCGCACTTTAAGCCGGCAAGGCATGATCAGGGATGCCGCTCAGGTGTGTCCGCCTCGGCTGCAGCCACACCGCACCGTGCCACAGCTGTGCAGTCAAAAACAGGCTCATTGCAGCCACTATGAGTGAATAGTATTAACTCTCACTAAGTTATATTTTTTTCATCTCTGTTCACAAGTTTCTGGATTTCCTTTTTTAATAAGACTAAGACTGAACTCTTTTTTATGTTTTGTTATGATATATAAATGTGCTTAAGTATAGGATTGCATATAATATGTTTATCATCATTTCTGTCTCCAAAAACCCGAAATGTGGGAAGCCAAAATAGTCAAAATGTAAGGGATGATGTTACACTGGTTAGGGCCATCTTTATATGCAGTTTATGGCTTAATCAATGAGAAATTAAAAAAAAATCTTGAAAAAAATCTCCAGAGTTCTTTGTAACTCAGGTTATTAGTTTTGGGACTCTGATTGGGGCCGATATACTGCACCATGGACAAAAACTAAACAACGTAAGTGATACTTTACACAAGTATATACTGTCATTTACATTAAGAAGTTCAATATAAAACAAGAAGACCATTCTAAAATGTTATCCATGATGTATAAACAAAAGAGTGATAAAAAATATTTTTGCCTTATATTGCAGGCACAGGGCTCCCTTATAAGTGAAGCATCTACCACACTGAGTAATTCGCTGCTTAGTGGCAGCGCCCTTTCAACCAGCATAGAAAAAAGCTACCTATGCAGTCTCCATGAAATGTGTTATCTCAGAATCCTTTCATGTCATCAGCTCTTTTTCTTTGGCGTTCTCTGATATTTTCTGGTTCACAATCTGGTAATTACTTTCGTGATCCCTGTCTCTTTTCCGCAGGACGACAATTGTCAGGAGGTAGCACAGCAACGCCCCACACACAAAGACCACCTGCAGTCCCAGAAACCTGAATAAACAAACAGGTGGTTATGGTTTTTTTATGGTTGTTTTGAAGATTGGGGGCTAGTCCGGGATGCATTCAGACGACAGAGTGCTTTTTAAAGGCAGAGATCTCTACTGAGAATTAGAAAAGTGTGATTGTGTGCTGCAGTTAAATTTTAAGAGTCTGTATAGCTGCAGAAAAGGGGTTCATTTCAGCTGTCATTTTTTGATAAGGATTATGAAATTGTAACTTTAAAAAAAAAAATGATACCCTGACTCACAAAATGCAGCATATTTATATAAATAACAATTTAATCTTTCATTCTTTGAGAATGAAAGATAGCTGCATTAATTTCAATAGTCAAATAAACTTAATAACCACTTTTTGTATTTTTTTAGTATCTTTAAATTTTTCTTTTACCTGTTTCTGAAGCGTTCTAGGTTGTAGTATTGACAGGAAGTTTCCTTGCCACATTTCTTGCCCCATAAGATGCAGGTGGTGTCAATGACACTACCATACAGCACTGGACCAGGCATGAACGCTGTAAAGAGACCAAAATGAATACTCAGAGTTATTTATTAAGGGAACCATTTTTCTCCAAATGATTATTTTGGCCCCAAATTATTATGACTTTTTAAACTAATTCATCCATTTGGATTTATTTAAATCAAAAAGTAAACAGTGCAGCCTCTGTGACAGGTGGATGTGAGACAGGTGGCTGTAGCTGTCCAATAGGTTTTAGCACTAGTTTCAGTGGCTGAAATTTGAAGATTTTTATCTGAATGTTTCTTAGCACTATACTGTTTTGTCCAAATATAGTCCAATCTGGCTCCAAAAAATTATAAATAAATAACTGTCAGCAACCAATTTGATTGACTCCATGCCACACAGATGTGAAGCAGTTATAAAAAAACTGTGGTCATACAACTAAATATTAGTGTAGTGAGTGACAGGATTACTAAATCCTACAAAAAAAAAAATGTTTGGACAAAATAGTTTTGAGTTTGTACAGTCAACGACAGACACTGCTATTTTTTTTGAACACACCCCTTTCAACTAATTGCCCAATTGCACAGCCTTAAGAGCGTGTGTATCATGAATGCTGGGTCTTGTTGTTTTCTGAGAATTTACTGCCCCTACTGGTAACTTGTTTGCCATGTTGCAATAAAAAAATATACTGAAAACCTGGATTATTCTGGTTAGTCACATTGTACTGCTGTTATTTTAAACAATACTGTACCTCTTATCACTGGAGAAAGTATGTGATGACTTACCGAGGACTCTGAACAGCATGTACTGAACTCCCACTGCGAAAGACTTATCCTCTGGGGGCACCTCCCTGCAGCAGAGACATCACATTCATGATAAGGAAACACAAGGCTGCCAGTAGCTGTTATTTAATGGAGTGATTAATTTGCAGAAAAATCTCAAGAATCTTCATGTGTTTAGAAAAGAAAGTAGTACCTGACTGGAATGTGAAAATATTTGGCTAAAGGCTAAAGACTGTGTTAAAACAACAACAACAATCTGTCATGTGACTCTGTAGAGAAGGAAAGGCAGCTTTGCAAGTTTTTATTTTTTTTCCCCCATAAAACTTTTGTTCTGGTTTCCTTCCTTTAAATTACTTAAAATTGTTGCTAATGAAACTTGAGCATTCCCCATTATTTAACACTATGTTATGTTTTTCACACCTGAGTATCATCATGCATGATGGTGTCTGGGAAAAGGCGGCGATGAAGGCAGTGAGACCCAACAGGACCACAAAGGGTAGGAGGAGGTGCTCACACCCACTACCGCAGCTCCTGGGTAGGGCAAATTGAAGACCACCAACACACCGGCAGTCAGTGTAGTTCTACAGAAACACACATGCAAATACATCTGTTATTTGTACAGCTTTTTTTTTTTTTAAGTAAACCTGTTCGGATTTTATTTCCTCTCTTGTAAAAATATTTTTAAATTATTAAGTCACAGTATATATAAGTATTGCTGGTTCCAGTTTCATCATAAATTGGATTAGAAATTAATTAATTCTGAACATTGTTAATAAATAAAATCATGGGAGGTCAAAGGTCACAAGGCCATTAGCACAAGGCCATTAGGTTCTGTCAAACCTACAAAAAATGCTCCTGCAGTGGGAGAGGTTTGGGAGAGTTCTGCAACATCTGGATGTGGAATTGCCTGCACATCTGGTCAATTACTCAAAGTCCCAGTTCAGATTCTTTAAACCAGTATTTTTACTTTCACTTTCACTGTGAAATCCACAGACACTGGTAAAATGAAAAGTGGGACACTCATATCATCACAGTGACACAAACATGTGGCAGTCAAACTTAACATCTGTAATAGTGAGACGACCTTGGAACAGCTGTAAGCTATTAAAACTCAATCCTATAAATGAAATAATAATAATACACTGGCAGCTAAATTTGTTTCTCAGTGCACTTTAATGTGGTCTGTTATCTTTCAGGGCCTCTTCCACAGAATTAAATGTTCAGGCTATAAATATCAACAAGATGATGATGTGCACGTAAGAGTCTGAAATAAAGCCAGCGTGTAGTTATATCTAAGAATGATGGAGAAAATGAAACGTTTCTGCTGCCTCCACGTCTGAACGGCTCTTATTCTCAAGGAATGTGATGTCAAGGATTTCCTAAGAGCACAAACAAATGAAATGGGAACTGGCAGCAAACCACCACAGAACGCCTGCCAGTTCCTTGTGACTACACACCACTTGAATTTAAAATTTGAATAGCAAATGTAGCTGAGCCTTAGTCACAATGTGAGATAACAGATCGGTTCAGGGGAAAAAATGTCTGGATAGAGGATTAACTGATTCTTACCACGACTTTGCTGAAATTGTCTTTTTCTTCAGATTGACAGCCAGCATGGCAAGGAGACCTGAACTCCATGCCGTCTGAACCACAGACTGGGTTGAACGCCTCCTCAGAACAGTGACAGCTAGAACTGCACTGCAACAAATCTTTGCTGAAAACACAAACACACATTTTAACATTTTAAAGGTGAAAGAGAAGCTGTAGATGCCTACAATCAGCATTATAAACATATCTAAGATACAAAATATTGAAAATGACCTTTCTATTCTGAATCATTTTATCAAGCTCATCTGGATTTTTATCAAAATATAATTGTATGAGGTTTCAAAGGCTTTCACTCACACAAAGGCCTCAACACCAACAAAACAAAGGAACCTGGGAATCACGGCTAATTTGCATTGTAGCAGTGAGAGCAGTGAAGTAAATTATGTGCCAAAGGTAAAATTAAAAAATGGTTAAATAAAACTAGTTTCATGACTATCAGTGGTATCCTGTGATTGTTGGGTTTTCTCTGTATCTATTATTGTACAATATAAAGCACCTTGAGGCGACTGTTGTTGTGATCTAGTGCTATATAAATAAAATTGAACTGAAATTGAATGAATCTTTTTCCTAAAACTTTATAAATGAGCATATGGGGAAATTAGTTGTTCCCATTGCTGGTAAAACAAATTCACAGTCAGGAGTAAAAATAATTTTCCACCATACTACACTAGTTCCCTAACAATGGGTAACTTCGTTTTTTAAATCAGTAATTCAGTTTTATTATTTGTGGCATTTTAATAAACAAGTGAGAAAATGTGTTTGCCATCTATGGTAAGTTTAGCTCCCTGTTATGGTGAATTTATTCTGAATATACAATAAAAAATATAAATCAAGAATGTACATAAAGTACCTGTAGCTAGTGACCCCAGCAATGTTCTGTGTGGGGCAGCCGATGAACAGCATTGGTAGGGCGGTTAGCGTGCAGAGAAGGATGGCTATTGTGCACAATTTGCTGGCACCATTGACTGAAAGACTGAACCGTCGCATCAGAGCTCCACCGAGGACGGTCCCCAGTACCGCCATCGGGATCCCGACTCCTCCTGCGAGAAATCAATAAATCAGAAAACAGAAGCTTCAGTTTGATGTTCACAGCTTGGTTCCGCTGTAACGGCTTTCATGGCACTATTCAGATCCTCTCACCTATCATCATGATGGAGAAAGAGGCACTCTGGCTGAACTGTTTCTCAATGAACTTGGCCATAAAGGTGGCGAGGCCGGACAGCAGAGCTGACAAGTTCACCAGACCCAGAACCACCAGCAGGTAGATGGGATTTCGCAGCGTTCTCAGAGCGATTTGAGGAAAACCTGAGGGAGGTGTACAGTATGACAGGATTATTAGATCACGTGTCCAATCCTTTTGCATCATTATTAAGTTTCGAACAATAAAAATAACATATAGACTAATGGCTACATAGACTAAAGATCATAAAATGTATGAGGTATGAAGATGTGGTGCTTGGCTTAGCCCTTCTTGCTGTTGACCTTATTTAAATTGGTTGTCACCCTTCAGTCACCTCAGCTGGACAGGAAACAGAAGTGGAAAAAGGACTCTTACTTTTGAGGAACTGAATGAGGGTAGGTTCCTGTCGTGTGTCTGTCTGCTGTTGCTGCTCCTTACTGTCTGGTTGGGACTCAATGTCATCTGGATCATCCTGCACAAACATGGAAAGAATATCATGTGGCAACCGTGTTTTTCCACTGTGGGATTTGAAACCAGTAAGTGGAAGTTTACATTTGTGAATCTGTGAGGCTTCAGATAAATGTGTCCCGGCTGGTTCCTGGGAAAAGCGAGTGACTCACAGGCATGAATTATTTAATCTAAAATCATGACAAATGCCAAGATTATTTAAAAAATGATTTTTGTATGGAAAATATTTTATCCTGTGGCCGACAAAGAAAGCGTCAGAACCCTAAGATAAACCTCCTGATTTATCAGATGATCTACATTCCCACTGTAAACACAGGCCAGGACTGTTGAGCAACAGTAGGGTGTACTGTGAAATAATACCATTAGTGCCTAAGCAGCTTTGACTGATACTATTTATTGACCTGTGGTGGTAATTTTACAATGTGCCATATGGACCCTAAACCTGGACCAGTGTGATTTAGTTGTTAGCTGTTCCCCTCTCAACCCCAAAAGCCAGTTCGTTGGAATACAGACGGTTTGCGTCAGAGAGCACAGAGACTCATGGGTGTGTTGATGTTCAAGTTGTCAGATTAGCAGCAGTGTTATCACTCCATGTGTTTATTCCTGCACAGTGCTGAGCATAGCAAACTATTCAACAACAAGAAGTGAAAGTACAACTGTGCAGTCTGTGAAGCACATGATGCACAGGTCATTTTGCTACAAAATGTTTTATTCATTAAGAACATCATTTGGATAAAATCAGAAAGCTTATATACTTTTCTCATCCTCACAAATGTCTTTGTGTATCTGGGTCAGGGCTCAGTTGGCATTGCATAACACACGCACACACGCACACACGCACGCACACACACATATATATTTATATGAGTAATTATTAGCCTGTTTACTCAACCATTCTTCACCAAACTCAGCTGAGAAATGTGGTTCAGTTCATTGAGTCGTCACAAAAGCCTTTCACTGCTGCAGCTTTTCAAATAAACGACCGAGTCTGTTCCAGATTGTTGCTCAACAGTGTTTTATCTCACAGACATGCACAAAGTCCAAAGATTTTATTTAAGCACGGAAATACTTTTGGTTTAAAATCCTTGCAGAGTTGTGCTACAGAGTTGGATTAAATATGTGAGAAAGACTCCATCAGAAAACTGAAATGAGTTTCATCATTTAACTTTTTAAAGGTTAAAACCTGCTTTCTTATGTGGGGACAAGACTAGGATGCAGCTGTTCACTGTGTGACGTCCAAAAATGAAAATTTACTTAAAGCAGCTGTGAAGAAAGCAACGTTTCCTGCTGTATAGTCAAAACTATTCTGATTGGTCTGTTCTGCCTGGTTTATGGTCCTTGGACAGACCACCGCTTTAATCTACAGGCGGTCATCTGTATCTTGGGCTTGACAGATTGGTTCACGCTCCAGTTTGTGGATATTACCCTCATCCTGGACTTTGTTAGTTCGTCTTCAGCAGCTTTTTATGCAACTGTTCTGAGGAAAACTGAATCCAGGAGGTCTTGCTAAATTTTATGTGATGCAAGTCTAACAGTGGAAAACTTCCAAGGCATCAACATCAGTTTTCATAAAACACCCTACTGACATTAACACCATTATTACACCTTCAGTCTTAGAGTGATCTGATCCACTATCTCAGGGTCTTGTGCGCAGACAGAACTGAGTGTGAGGGTGAAGATGTTGTTCTACCACTCAATCAACATTCCTACTCTCACTAGTGACCAACAGCTGTAGGTAGTGAGCGAAAGACATCAGTGATACAAATGGCTGAAACAGGATTCCTTTGAAGCCTCAGAGATGGGATGAGTATCTGGGTAATTCTGAAGGAGCTCACAGGGAGCTGCTACAGCTGATCAGGATAGACAGCTTTTACTGGAGGGAGACCCTGGGCCAGAGCCTGGACACACTGAAGACATTATGTCCCTTGGCTAACCACTTCTATATAAGGTTTAGGTAGCATGAGCAGCAGGAAATGGATGGTACTGTTGGGTGCATTTTCTAGTAGACTCTAAATATAAAACATGCAGATTTTGATTCATTTTGTTAGATTTTTTGCTTTGTTCTGTATTCTTGGACAGTCCAGGTCACCTCGAACCAGCTTGATGGGATTGATCATTTACAGTCTGTTTGATTTTTCCTGTGGTTGGAGGAACTCCTGAACTATCAGTCCGACTACATTTGCCTTTGTAGAGACAGACAGTTTGTCAGTAGATCAACTTTCAAAAGTGGAGAAGAGATTTTTAATTCAATAATATAAACAATTAAATTCTCAAAATTAAGCCAAAAATGTAATTTTAATTCATCATTTATCTTTCTAACTAAAACATCCTTGGACTGGACTGGAACTGTTCAGATCAATGCCTTCTTTTCCCTGACTGACTAGTCTACTTCCCTTTGTTCGTGTTTTCTCACAGCTCTGGGAGTACTGCATTAGTACCGTCTGCAGTACTGCAGGTACAATGAACAGACGGAGAGTTCGTCAATCATCAGCTAAACCTGGACTGGTTGGAACAACTTTCAAGGCTTGATTTTGTTTCTGTTTTCACATGATTTCTTGTTGGCTGCATTTTCCCTTTACCTCTTTACCTCATTAGTGAAAAAAAGGTGACTTCACTCGAACTAAATTGCTCACATTTCAAAAGACCAGTCTTTGATAAACCACAGACCCCCTCTGACTGTACGCTGCCAAATGAAAAAAGTCCCTTTCCCCATCCAGAAAAACAAAGCCAAACAAAAGGAACCATCCAACATTAGATAACTTATGGTTCAAAATCCATTCACATTAAGGTAGCCAGATTTCAAATGACATGACTATTTTTGTCCACTCATAACTCACTTTTAATGAGTCCAACCCTGCACGGTTAGATGCAACATTTCAGATGGTATATCTCTGCAAATACCGCTGACCTGATGGGTTAAAAGACAGGCTAGAATGTAACTGGGAGGCTTTCAGGCAAACATTTGGTCAAGCGCTGATGTTTGGCAGCATGCTCAGGGAGTCTTATTCCAAGAAGCTGTTGGGCAATCGGATAGTTTGTCTCATTTAATTGATAAAATATGTGCAGAAGTTGAACTTTCTCTTTTGTGTTGGGACTGAGCCAAAACACACACAAGCAGTTTCACGTTCACACTGGCTGAAGAGAAATAAGTTCAGCTTCACCAACAAACCTCATCATATCCTGTCATTTTGTGTTTCTGTGGTTTTGGAGCAGAAACTTTCTCTGTCATAAAACATAATAACAGCATTGTGAGCTATTTGCTTTATATAGTTTGGGACTGCTGTATTTTCCTGCATTGCAATTACAGATATTTTTAAATCTATTTAACTAAAGGACTCATTTACCTCGTGCAGTTTCTGACATGTGATTATTATCACATTTAGATAATTAAGATAATCTCTCATTTTTTTCTGCTGCCATTAGGATGTTTGAGTGGAGAACCCACAGAAGGCTTCATGAATGCATGAAAAGTACTGTGATATATTGGCTACAAGACTTTTTATTTCCAAATTTTGAGTATCAATCTTCACTTCTTTCTTCAGCTGTGCTTGTGTTTGCTGTGAGGAGAGAAGACAGATCTCCTCTATCCCTGTATAGAAAACTTCATCCCACATCTGTGCAGATTATTTAAACTAAAATTCATCATTTAGATAACAATAGCAGTTCTTGGGTGGCCTGATAACCTAATGTGACATTTTAAAACTTTTACAGTGATAAATAAGCAATGATAAAAGGTCTTTAAAAGTCCATTCAAAGTCTTCTTTTTAAAATTCAGTCACAGTAGCAGTGATTCCAGATCCAACTCGCCACCAGCTTTAAAGCTCAGCCCAGCCAACCTGGCGAAGGAACCTGTTTTGGTTGCTTTTATTCACTACATTGGTCTTTCAGTCATGACTCGAGGTGAGGGCTTGAAGCTAGTCTGCCCATTTAAAACTGTCACCTGGTCCACCTATCAGGCTGCTAAACATAGCTTTGCAACACCTAGAAGCTGAATATCACTCATCATTAATTAAAAAAAATTGAGTATATACAGAGGAGCTGGCAAAATAACCAAAGAAGGAGAAGAAGAAGAATGGTTTTAAGTACCCATAGAAAGTGTGTGGTATTAGCTACTGCTGTAAAGCTGGTGTAAGATGGAAAGCCAGAGACAACTACAGACATTAAAACATTCTGAAATATTTAATGTAAAGTTTACTTGAAAAGCCAATCCTTAGCAGAAATGTTCTGTGGAAAACCTGTCAGGTGTATTAATGATTAATCAGGATTAATATATATTTTGTTGGTGGAATCAATGTACAAGTTTTACAGTTTTGCTATTTACACTTCACTCAACTGTTGTTTTTCTTCCCTAGGACAGAGTTCATCAACCAGTCAGAGAACATGAGTCACTGAGCCGCCTGTTATTATCTTCAGCTACACCTGCTACACATGCGCATATCTCGGATCTGTCTGGATTAATCACTGAGCTAGGGTGAGGCCATTATAGGCGTGTAGAGAAAAACAAACATTAGCCAAAGAGTGGTGCTGGATTAAATGTTACAAATAATGTGATCTGGGATATAAAGGCCCATAATGGACGCTGACTGTGCCCATGAACATTTTCTGGACATGTAACTTTAATTACACCCACAACAACTCTTCTGTATTAGACAGGACTGACTCACCTCTTTGGGCATGTTTCTGGGGAAGAAGAGGTAAGGCAGTGCGGTGAGGAAGAGGATGCACGAGGCCACCAGGAAGCTGAGCCACCATGCTCCCACCCAGCGCAGGTCTTTATTGTCCAACTTGATCTCCTCTGGAAAAAGAAGAGAACACAAATCATAAAATGCATGCAAAGAATCCACCCAGGAGGTCGCGGAGGCGAGAAGTGAAAACACCGTGGACAAGTCGCCAGTCTATCGCAGGGCTAACACAGAGACACCGACAACCATTCGCACTCAAATTCACACCAACGGGGCAATTTAGAATCATCAATTAACCTAACCACACTAACTGCATGTCTTCGGACTGTGGAGGAAGTGGGAGTACCCGGAGAGAACTCATGTAAACCTCACACAGAGAGGCCAGATGCTGGAGTCAAAGTTGGTGTGAGGCAACAGTGCTAACCACTGCACCACTATGTTGCCACATGCAAAGAACACATCTCACAATTTCATTTTATTTGTAGTTGTTTATTGCCTTCTATCAGCCAATGAATTATTAATACATGTAAT
>VUQR01006188.1:182629-208491 GCA_015108515.1 Hemichromis elongatus | reverse complement strand
GATGTATTTGTGCCGCTGACAGGGAGAGACCGGACCCGTCGGAGCTACTGGCCCATCTGGACCTCAGGGAGCTAGAGGCGAGCCCGGACCCAATGGTGCCGTTGGCCCCGTTGGTCCCTCTGTAAGTTTTCCATGTTGTTTCCATCAAGGTCACTCTCCGGTCACATGTAAACTTTTAGTTGACTCTGAGTCCTATAATTTAGTCTTGATTTTAGGGAAGATTGGTGTCATGTTAACCTGATCAGTGGAAATTTGTTTCCTTTAAATAAAATGACTTGACTTTGTTTTCTTGTTCTTTCTCTCCAGGGTAACCCTGGTGCTAATGGCCTGAATGGAGCTAAGGGAGCTGCTGTAAGTATCTGAGTTGTACCAAAAGTGCATCCACATTTCCAGGGTCTTGCCAAGCAATCTTTACTTTGAGATGGTTTCATATAATAGGATGCTATGTTGACCTGTTGGCCATACTTGCTGTTTAGGGCACCCCTGGTATGGCCGGAGCTCCTGGCTTCCCTGGACCAAGAGGAGGACCTGGACCACAGGGACCTCAGGGTGCTGCTGGACCTAGAGGCCTGGCTGTGAGTGCACAAGAAACTAAATAGCCACCTGGAAACATTCTCTGTCCTTACACTCCAATACTGTCATAGGTTAATTAATTGTTTGCAGGTGATTGCTCTTTTGATTAACTGCATCTGTTTATCTGTGCTTATTTTAGGGAGATCCTGGTGTTCAGGGTGTGAAGGGAGACACTGGTCCCAAAGGAGAACCTGTAAGTTTATATCCTTATCATGTTTGTTCATTTGACCCGGATAAATCTTGTATGTTTAATGACTGTTTTGCTATGTTGTCTCCCTCAGGGTAACTCTGGACCTCAGGGATCTCCTGGATCTCAGGGTGAGGAGGGAAAGAGAGGACCCACTGGTGAGATCGGTGCTACTGGGCTTGCTGGTCCCCGTGGAGCTAGAGTGAGTCCCAGCCCACCATCTTTAATAGTTTGAGCCATAAAAGTACTACAGACGGAGATATTTTACTGTTATCAGCCATTAATTCTAATGTGTCTCCTTTAGGGTGCCCCTGGCAGCCGTGGCATGCCTGGTGCTGAGGGAAGAACTGGCCCTGTTGTAAGTATTCAATGAGAAAACCTCTTTTGCTTGAAATAAAGGCAACATTTAGTCTAATATTTTTTCTTATCTGCCCTTTCATAGGGTATGCCTGGTGCTCGTGGTGCTACTGGTGGTGCTGGACCTCGTGGACCCCCTGGAGATGCTGGCCGTGCTGGTGAGCCTGGCCCAGCTGGTCTCAGGGTGAGCTTTTTGCTAAATCCTCTTTTTGAATGGTTATAATTTGCAGTTTCAGTAAGTTACAGAGACACCTCAAAGTGCAAATCCACATTAGGCAGTTGTATTTTTTAAAAATATTAAGCTAGATGGAAAAAAACCTCTAAATTACTAAAATAAAAGTTTTGATTTCACAAGAAAATCTGAAGTTTTATTAAGTGTTAACTTTACATAAAAACCACTGGCTATTAGCTTAGAATCATCATGTTATCGATGTATACAGACTTTACTGTCTGACATTTGGATCAGGTGAGGGTATTGATCGCTACATAATTCATATTATTGCACCCCCTCACAAATGTGCCCATCTGGCATTTATTGTTTACATTTTTAACATGACACAAGTGAAGTGAGGCTTGGGTCAGTTGTACCAGTACATAGACAGTCATTGAGTTTATTTGTGTAATATTGCAGTCTTAACTTTGAGTGCAAATTGCTATAAGAAAACTTTAATGGAAAATTCATGGCAGCGTTTATTTTCCAACAGGGTCTCCCAGGAAGCCCTGGAAGCTCTGGACCCCCAGGAAAGGAGGGACCTTCTGTAAGTAAACCTGAATTGTTCTGTTGTTTGTTCTTCCTACTGATTTTTTACAGTAAATATAATTTCCTGCTGCAATCTTTGTTTCTCGCTCCAGGGTCCTGCTGGACAAGATGGCCGCAGTGGACCTCCAGGCCCAAGTGGACCTAGAGGCCAGCCTGGAAACATTGGCTTCCCTGGACCCAAAGGACCTTCTGTAAGCCTTTTTTTTAAAGAATTAAACATGGAATTATTTCCTTCTTTCTTTTTCAGGTTAACCTAAATCTGTACTTATTAACTTACTTGCTTACTTGCTTTTTGTTTCAGGGTGAGCCTGGCAAGCCTGGAGAGAGGGGAGCCACTGGCCCCACTGGACTGAGAGTAAGTCACAAATGTTAAAATATATCAAACTTGAATTTCATTTGGTATTGGCTTCAGTTGTTATAAAGCATCACTCTCTTTATCCTTGTGTCTAGGGACCCCCTGGACCTGATGGCAACAATGGAGCCACTGGCGCTACTGGACCTGCTGTGAGTTATCTTATACACAGCGCATGAGTAGATCTTGATGAATAATGGTCACTGCAACGTCTTTGTCTTTGACTCTGATATCATGTCTCTCTTTCTTCTACAGGGAGGACCTGGTGAGAAGGGAGAGCAGGGACCTTCTGGTGCTCCTGGCTTCCAGGTTCGGATCCATAATTTTCTCTAAATATGCTCTAAATATAGTGCATGATTTTACAGCCATTTCAGCTGATTGCTAAAATTGTTGATGCAATTGGAGCTGATGTGGAGTTTTGATATTTTCAGGGTCTGCCTGGACCCGCTGGACCCGCTGGTGAGGCTGGCAAGCCTGGAGACAGAGTAAGTATTTGGAAAACTATAGTAAAAGCAGCATCATTTAAAGGGAAGTCCATGTCTAACCAAACAAAAATGCCTCTGTAGGGTATCCCAGGAGAGTCAGGAGCTGCTGGAGCTGCTGGTGCCAAGGTGAGATCACCTGTCTGTGACGTTGTTTTCCAAAACAAATGCAGCAATACAGGATTTTTACACAGTAGCAAAACTGTCAAATGTGCAAGTGTGTCCTGGTCTATGTGCAGCAAATGAATCAAAACCCTTTTATTTGATGTAGGCTTTTAAACCTTTATATCTATTATCCTATAAAAAAAAAATACTCAGAATCAAATATAAACATTGTTCTCTTTCAAATTCACTGCACAGAAAACATAAATTAAAACGTACATTGTGTGTTTCTCCAGGGAGAGCGTGGTAACCCCGGTGCTGCTGGATCTGCTGGACCTCAGGGAGCAATTGGACCCCGTGGACCTGCTGGAGCCCCTGGACCTGATGGTGGCAAGGTAAGAAATTGATGGAACCTCTGAACATATGTCATGAAATCTGACAGTTCACAGAAATTCTCTGGCCTCTTAGAGAATGGTCTTTAAAATGCACTTTCACAACAATTTCCAGCACTGACAAAGATAAAAGTCCTGCTGTTTATGCAGTGATAGCTCTGAGAAAATTTAAAAGAAATAGTTATGTAATTATAAAATCTGTATATAGCTGGAAAATTGAATAAAAATTAATAGTTATGTTGTGCAAATATGAACCGAACTTTGTCCTCTTTGTCTCCAGGGAGAGCCTGGTCCTGCTGGAGCTGCTGGTGCACCCGGGCATCAGGGAGGCGCTGGCATGCCCGGAGAGCGTGGAGGTGCTGGTACTCCTGGACCCAAGGGAGAGAAGGTAAGTTCTAGAAATCACCAGCAAATAAAATTAGCATTTGTAAGTGAGATAGTATTGTTTCTTTGCTGTTGTGTGTCTTACACCCTCTTCCCCTCTCCCACAGGGAGAGCCTGGACACAAAGGCCCTGATGGCAATCCTGGCAGAGATGGTCCCCGTGTAAGTAAAATTCTCCTGTCTTTGTTAGTATGCTTAATGTAAAAACTTTACACATTCACTCCATCAGTTTGAGTGTGTCAGTCATAACCCTGATCTCAGTGTGCTCTCCTCTCTTAATCTAGGGTATGGCTGGACCTGCTGGACCTCCAGGACCCACTGGAGCCAACGGTGATAAGGTAAGTTGATATAATAGTTACCATTAAATAAATAATATAAAGAAACCACCAAATGTGAAGTTTTTAGATTTGGTCTATAATACAAACAAACTTTGATTTTTTTTTTTAATTAGTTAATTTAGATGGTTTTTAAATGAATGAATGCCAGCAAAATTATTTAACATAGCTGATCCACTGAAGAACCAGTTAACTTGAATAGAAAGCCATCTGCTTACATTTAGACCAGTTTCATCATTTTATTGCTAAGTACCTATATATGTGTGTCGTCCCACACCTCTCAAACAGAAGTTTTAATTAGCCCAAACACTGTCACAACGGAAGCTAGAACCTCAACACCGCCATCTACTGGCTATTATGTAAAATAACAGCAATGAGTTAACTGCAATGAAAAGTAGGAAAACGGTGGTTAACCTAAAAATAATGCAGAAAACAAGTATTCATATTTATTATTCATATTTTTATATTTATTTAAATCAAAATATGTGAATTTATAACTTTTAATTAATTTTTCTCAGTGTTTGTGTATGTTTGTTCTATAAACACAACTAACAGAGCCAAGAGTACAGTAACAGTATTCATATAAATTATTGCATTTAAAGGTTTATTCCTATTAGCTATCGGAGCTTTCTGGAGAGTGGAGTGGACTAATCAGTGGGTGCATGAAATAGCTGTAAGCTAATAAAGTCTTTCCTGTTCTCTCCTCCAGGGTGAGGCTGGTTCCTTCGGACCTGCTGGCCCAGCTGGAGCTCGTGGACCCTCTGTGAGTAGCTGCTGATCACTCCTTGTTTAATTAGCTTACATTTGCCTTTATATATCTCATAGAAGAACCTGATCGAAACACAAGCTTCTATCGTCTTTTTGACCCCACTGCTTGTTGTCCACAGGGCGAGCGTGGAGAGGTTGGACCTGCTGGAGGTCCTGGATTCGCTGGCCCCCCTGTAAGCCTATTTTGAAATTAATTACCCTATTCCCCGTGTCATGTTCAAAAGATAAAGATGAGCCAATACTTCTATACTACAACAGGGTGCTGATGGTCAACCTGGAGCAAGAGGAGAGCGTGGACCTTCAGGAGCAAAGGGAGAATCTGGCCCCTCTGGCCTTGCTGGACCTGCTGGACAGTCTGGACCTGCTGTAAGTACCATTACCACCGGACATACGCACATATACAGCAAAGCTAAACAAATTGAGAGAGATCTAACATGATTTTACTGATTTAGCAATACCAGGCTGTTAATGAAAGCGTTCACTGTGGGATAAAATCAACAGCTATTTCAAAATACTGTTTTTGTTTATAGATGAGAGGTGAGCAGTATTAATATGACACTGAGTTTGATTTCTTCTTCTGGTATCTAGGGTCCTGCTGGCCCTGGTGGACCTCCTGGTGCTCGTGGAGACACTGGACCTTCTGTGAGTATTCAGACATACAAATATACAGCTTTACCAGCCACACACTGACACTCATGAATGCACTCATTAACTCTGTGGGCTAAAAGGAAACCATAGCATGCAGTGAAGAGGAGTTCCAATCAAAGCTGTTAGAAACATGAAAAAGGAAGATTAAACCACAAGATTAGGACCACTCAGCAGTTATTTTTTTTATACTGCCCTTTTTAAAATGTTTATATTTTTGAATATAAGCACAAATAGGATCTAGTTTGTACTAGTGAGTCAGTAATTTGTGTATATGTCTGCACTTAACTGCACAATATCACTGTTTTAACTTAGCAAACTTTGTCAGCTTCTAATCAGTTGATTTTTCAGTGTTTCCCTGAAATCCCTCAAATGTATCTTAATGGTAACGTCAAAGGCAATTTTATTTATTCAACACATTTCACAACATGTAAACTCAATCTGCTTGACATTAAAGATAAAAACACAAAAATCCTTTTTTCTTTGGAATGACTTGGAATAAAAAAAACCCAAAACAAACTGTACAAAGACATATAATATAAGTTAGCATGCACACACACTCACAAACATACACACTCATAGAGTGTAAATTTAAGCCTGCAAGAGGTTTTTAGTCCATTTTTGAATGTAGGCACAGGTGTAACTGACCTCAGGTCAGCGGTCAGGTTGTTTTTAAAGAGCATCACATTAACTGAAAGCACCCTGAGCACACTTAGATCTAATTCTGGGACCAGCTAAAAGATTAGTTCAGAGGTCTGACTGGGTTATAGGCACTAAACAATGCAGAGATGTGTTGGAGGACCAAACCAAAGAGTTTTATGAACTAATAGAAGGATTTTAAAGGTAATTTTGTGTATGCACATGTAAGGACTCTGGCTGCTGCATTCTGAACAAGTTTAAGTCGGTTTACTGATGTTTTTGATAGTCCTGCAAGTATAGCATTACACCAGGTTAACCTGTTTGATATGAATGCATGGATCATCGCCTCAAAGTCAGTTTGAGAGAATTATTTCTTGAATTTCTGAGCAATTTAGGTGGCAGAAAGCAGTCCTGTGACCTAATTAACATGACATGACTTTCAGTAAATAATGTCATCAATGGATCTTATTGATTTGAAGAACTCCTGATTGAATTTTGTGTATAGATCTAAAACTATGTGTATCGTGTCTTAACTCTCATCCCACCTACACACACAAACATAGGCACAAAAAACATTGTCCTCTTCTTAACCACTGTGTGTGTTTCTGGTCAGGGTCTGACTGGTTTCCCTGGTTCTGCCGGTAGAGTTGGTGCTGCTGGTCCCGCTGTAAGTATGGATTTTGCATTTAATAATAGTAAATAAATAATTAATTAATGAACTTTTAGTAACAACCTCAAACATACAAAATGACTTGACATGACCTCTCGTTCCTTCTCTTGCCTTCTCAGGGTATTGTTGGACCCCCTGGCCCCGCTGGTCCCTCTGGTAAGGATGGACCTCGTGGTCCTCGTGGTGATGCTGGTCCCTCTGGTCCTTCTGGAGAGCCCGGAATGATTGGACCACCTGGTCTTGCTGGAGAGAAGGGACCCTCTGGAGAGTCTGGTCCACCTGTAAGTTAAAGCTGTCTTGAAATTGTGGTTCACTGAAATTTTGAGAACACTTTAGTGACATCCACAAATAGATCATGAATGTGCTCATAGCTCTGATGTGCATATAAAGCTTTAGAACTGCATCCTCAGCTCTTTAATGTGTGACTGATGATGTATTTTAGGGTCCTCCTGGTACTCCTGGAGCTTCTGGTCCTCTTGGACTTCAGGGATTCGTTGGTCTGCCTGGTTCTAGAGGAGATCGTGGTACACCTGGTGCTGCTGGTGGTCTGGTAAGTAGAAACTAGCTCTGATTGAACCACAACAAAAACCACTTGTTTGATGAACCCCTAAATGTGTATTATAATTCAGAAAGTGTAGTTCCGTTTAAGCCATGAATAACAAATTTCAAATATGGACAACAGTGCTAGTCCAGATGACAGACCATAATGTTGATTTTGGAGGTCTGCTCAGAAAGACCCTCGTCCCCAAAAGCTGTTATTGGTTGCCTATATTTGACCCACTGATTTTCTCTGTGTCATATCCCAGGGAGAGCCTGGTAGAGTTGGACCTGCTGGTCCCCCTGGAGCCCGTGGAACCCCTGGTAACATTGGCCTGCCTGGTATGACCGGACCCCAGGGAGAGGCTGGACGTGAGGTAAAGACTTGTGACCCCTACTAACAATCTACGAATGATTTTTAGAGAGTACTAAAATGCTATAATTATGTTTATAGTATTTTTTGTGATATATTTGCTTTAAAAGAATCACATAACATTTTGAAATAGTAAGACTGAAAATGTTAAAAGAGGAACTTGGAACTATGTAAACTTCTTTGTTCTTTACAATCCACAGGGCAGCCCTGGTAATGATGGACCACCTGGTCGTCCTGGTGCTGCTGGATTGAAGGTAATGCCCTTTTGTGTATCTTAAGCCATTATCATGCACAGGATACACATATATACTATGTTTTAACCAACTTCCACCCTGACCCACCATGCTTAGGGTGATCGCGGTGAGCCTGGATCTTCTGGTGCCATGGGACTTGCTGGTGCCCCTGGCCCTGCTGGACCCGCTGGAGCTGCTGGCAGACCTGGAAACCGTGGAGAGGCTGTAAATATTCTAATCATTACATTCCCAATATAAGTAAAATTGTTTCAGGGTACTTTTATCTACAATATTGTTCTTGTTTCATTTTTTTTTCTGTCCCTAGGGCCCATCAGGTGCCGCTGGAGCTGTTGGCCCCGCTGGAGCTAGAGGTGCCGCTGTAAGTATAATGCACTAGCAAAGTAAATGAAATTACACAAATAATGCACCACGTGAAGTTTTTTCCTGAAAACTGTTTCCTGTGTCTGATCACAGCATTTGTTTATTCATGTGTATTTGTTTATTGTAGGGACCTGCTGGACCTCGTGGTGAGAAGGGAGTTGCTGGAGACAAGGGAGAGAGAGGCATGAAGGGTCTGCGTGGACATCCTGGTCTCCAGGGAATGCCTGGACCTTCTGTGAGTGACTGCATAATGCACAAGAACTGGATGAGTACTCAGCCCCAGGATGCTCATAAACGATGCATTGATACAGATTCCGGTAGCATTTGCAGGGCAATGTAATCACGGAGAGGAAAGACTTGCTGTCACCAAAATGCCACTGAGTGACGTGTTTTCTTTACCACAGGGACCTCCCGGTGACACTGGCGCTGCTGGAGCTCATGGACCTTCTGGACCCAGAGTGAGTAGAATCCCTGCAGCATGCTCATTTTTGTGTTTTTTGTTTTTTTTAACTGTGCACGCCCTATTAAAAATTTCACAGTTAGTGAAAAATAAGCAGGTAGAAGAAGGGATGTTTCACTATAAGAGGATGAAGAGGGCTCCTAACCACATACAGTCCTGCTGTTTTTGATAGAGCACCCTTATAGTTATATTCAGTGCTAATAAAACACAAATGTTTGACTGTGTGATGTGATGTCTTTAGGGACCTGCTGGACCCCACGGACCCGTTGGTAAGGATGGCAGACCTGGTGCCCATGGTACCATGGGTGCTCCTGGTCCTCGTGGACCCAATGGATACACCGGACCAGTGGTAAGTTTGCCTTTATATCATCAGCTTTGTCACCTTCTTAAAAATTGCATCTTTTATTTTGCACACTGGACAGTTTAGTGCTATTACAGAACTGTTCTTTACACATTACTCCATCGTCTTACCCATGTTAGGGTCCTCCCGGACCTCCCGGTCTGCCTGGACCTCCCGGCCCTGCTGGTGGTGGATACGATGTCTCCGGATATGATGAGTACAGAGCTGACCAGCCTGCCCTGAGAGCCAAGGACTACGAGGTCGATGCCACCATCAAGTCTCTCAACACTCAGATCGAGAACCTGCTCACCCCTGAGGGATCCAGAAAGAACCCTGCCCGCACATGCCGTGACATCAAGCTCAGCCACCCTGACTGGAGCAGCGGTAAGCTCGACTTCAGCTCCTTAAAATAATAGCAAAATGCTACTAGTAAGGTTTTGAAGAATTAACAGAGGCCATGACTTTAACTGACTTAGACAAAAAATAACCCGCTCCCCTAAATGCGACTCTCTGCTTTTCCTGAAGGATTCTACTGGATCGACCCCAACCAGGGCTGCACCAACGATGCCATCAAGGTCTTCTGCGACTTCACCACCCGTGAGACCTGCATCTACGCCCACCCTGAGAGCATCGCCCGCAAGAACTGGTACAGAAGCACCGAGAACAAGAAGCACGTCTGGTTCGGTGAGACCATCAACGGTGGCACTGAGGTGAGAGAGCAGGCAACTTGCTCCTTCTGAAATAAAACCAATCTTAACCTCTACAGGAAACACTGACTTCTACTTTCCTTTCTGCAGTTCACCTACAACGATGAGACCCTCAGCCCCCAGAGCATGGCCACTCAGCTGGCCTTCATGCGCCTGCTGTCCAACCAGGCCAGCCAGAACATCACCTACCACTGCAAGAACAGCGTTGCCTACATGGATGGTGAGAGCGGCAGCCTGAAGAAGGCCGTGGTACTCCAGGGCTCCAACGATGTGGAGCTGAGAGCTGAGGGCAACAGCCGCTTCACCTTCTCCGTGCTAGAGGACGGCTGCACTGTGAGTAGCATTGCTGTTACGTTTCAGTCTGCTTCGCAGCTTTGTGGCTCGTGTTGTTAAACCTCTGCTCCGATACCTAACCTCTCCTTTTCTTCACTTTAACCCCCGCAGGCACACACTGGTGAGTGGAGCAAGACAGTGATCGAGTACAGAACAAATAAACCATCTCGCCTCCCCATCCTCGACATTGCACCTTTGGACATTGGTGGAGCTGATCAGGAGTTTGGTTTGGACATTGGCCCAGTCTGTTTCAAATAAATAGACTCATGATAAATTAACACCGGAAAAAAAAAAGAGAGGAAGAACGAAAAAAAAAAACAAAATCTCTGCCCTTCTATCTGTGTTCGTTTTTTTTTTTTTATACTGAATGCTGATTTCTCTCTGCGCATCCACTTGCTTACGATGGGCAACTATCGGAGAGGACTGAACGGACTGATCGGAGCGTTGGTGCAATGCAAAATAAATACAGCAACCCAAAGGGACGCGGGAATACACCTTGTTGTGGGACATCATGTCATCCTTTTGTAAAAAATAAAAGAAGTGTAATAAAAACGCTGAAAGTATGCATCACTTTGTGGTCTTTGTATATCTTCCAAAGAGGAGGTTTAAAACCACAATTTCCATGAAAAAAGGTTTAAACTACCTCATGCCTGTACCTAAAGAAAATACTATTACCAAAACCTGGGTCCACAACCGAGATGTTATGACTTCTAATGCTTCAAGCTTTGTCCCGTATCGGAAGGTGCTCGGTTACTTGAAGCAGAGATCTATGGTGCTAATATGCAGCTGTGGAGCAAACCACTTTTTTCTGTATTATTTTGTATTGACCTTTGAGGAGTCTTGCAATCTTCCCCTGATATTCCTCCATTCTAAGCAGGTGGAATGAGTCTAAACCTGATGTCTTGTTTGGGTTTTTATTTTTTATTTTTTTGTTTTCTTTTTCCCTAGATTTTATTTTTGTTTGTTTGTTTTTATTATTTTTTTCCTTTCAGGCTTTTTCACTCTTCCAATCCCACACCCAGTGTTCATTCTGACAGCACATAATTCATCTCGTTCTGAATGGTTTTTTTAAAGCGGCCTCTCTCTCAAAAAATGACACAACAAAGTCTATTGTACCTATTTTGTATATGTGAGATGTTTAAATAAATTGTGAAAAGTTCTGAAATAAAGCATGTCCAATGTTCCAAAACACACTATGCAGTGACTTAAGTGCTTTCGTTTTTTAAGGACACCGCTGAAGGTGTGTCACTGTACTTTGGTTCTAGTTTGGCTGATGATTTACATATCATCACTGACTTTAAACATCTTCCTATTGTGGAAGCACAGCAGTGTCCTCATTCACATCCCCCACCTTTTTTTTTTATCTTGCTTTCCAACGGTACATTCAATTTTAATGTACAGTAAATTTCTGTTTACACTGTCCATGCCAATGTGTGATTACTAAAGTGCATTGTTCCTTGTAAATATGCATCCTCTCATGTTGCTTTTTTTTTCCTTGCATAATACAGCTTTTGCATCCAAATAAATCTCTGTGATTTGGATTCAAGGCTTGCAGTCATGCGTGAACATAGTCATAAGTCAGTCTGCAGTTCTGCAGATAAATAGGTATTTCACTCAGGGTGATGACGTATAAGATCAGCTGCAGCACCTTCTGCAACCACTAGAAGGCAGTGTGGCATGTGTTTATGAGAGTCTCTGCTTCATGTCCAGTTCATTTAGACTCGCGAGAAGTCAGACAGATACTTCACATAACTGTGGGTGGCAAGTTTATTACAGTTCACTAAAAATAAACTAAAAAATAAAATGGATGTGGAAAAAACATTTTAATGAACAAAAATAAAACTAAAAACTAGACTTGGGGGGGGGAGAAACAATTTCGTGAAATTGAAAATCTGACTAAAACTAACTAAAATAAACGAGTCACTGTAAAACTCTACAGTACTACAACGGACTAACTGTTTTCAAAAAGTTATATGTTTTTACTGCAATACCTTTATTAATTTAAGTCTGGCTTTGACACATGGACTCAATATTGTAATAATAATAAAAAAAAACTAAAACTGAAACCGAAAAAAATAAGTAAAACTAACTAAAATTAAACATTTCAAACAACAAATACTAAACTGAAACAAGAATATCCACTGTGGAAACACACTGAAACCAAACTGAATTAAAACCAAAAGTCAAAACAAAATAAAAATTAATGCTAATTAGAAAATATAAAACTATAATAACTCTGATGGGTGCATGGGAAATTAGATAGAGGAGTAGAATTTATACATTGGCCAATCTTTTATGCATATAATTGATTATTAACAGTATAAAAATCAAGCTACTGTTCTTTAGATGTTATGTTGAAATCCAAAAGAGTAATTTGGTGCCTTCAAAGTTGTGTAAACATAATGTTAAGGGGGGGGGGGTATAGGATTTACTTTCCTAGTCCTTTTTAACATGCTTCACACTTCTATGTCAGTTCAGGATGCTGTAATGTCTATGTTTCAGTTTATGTAGTACATGTTATATTACAGATGAATAAATCACAAGACAATCAAACTGAGATTTTTTTTTTTTTTTAAATAAAGCAAGCTGGTATTACAGTAATGTTTCAAATAATGTTAAAAACAAAGTCTACCCTTCCCACTTCCACTTCCATAGGAATTAAGAGTGTAAGCAGCTGTCAAGTGTTGCCAATCAAAAGCAGCAGCAATCATCAGCAAGTGTGAGCTCCTCTATAAAATCACAACTTTAGGTGGTTTGCGGGTCTGGACCGATCAGCTGTGTGATAATACAATGTTGTATTCTTCCCAGGAGTGGAAGTCCCAGCATATTTAACTTAAGGGCAGGTTGCACAATGCTCAGTCATATTCAAGCATGGCTTCTTTGAAGGGTAACAACAGAATGGATTAAGTTTGCCAAACAAGACACCTGGAGCCATCTCCTTTGGACATACAAAACCAAAGTGGTGATGTCTGCTCATAAAGCATAATAATAATAATAATAATAATAATAATAATAATAATAATAATAATAATAATAAGAAGAAGAAGAAGAAGAAGAAGAAGAAGAAGAAGAAGAAGAAATGAGTGATTAGTGGGGCAGAGAGCCCAGCGGTGCTCCACCTCTGCAGCAAAGCACACAAAGATTCCCCACACTCATGTCAACTGAGGACAGAAAGAGAGAGGGAGACAGAGAGAAGGGTGAATCGATCTGGGCACCTTGCAGGCATTAAGTTGACCGTGAATTCCTTTGTAGGCCAAAGTATTCTAGAGTCAAATATGAAGACATCTAAAACCTGGCCAAACGTGGGACATACAAAAAGCCAGTGACCTCCAAATTACAGCAGCAAATCTACAGCAGAATGGCTGAAAAAGAATTGAAGAAAAAAAGAAAAAATACTATTTGTGTTGCAATGGCTCGGTCAAAAGTCCAGACTTCAACCTGGCTGAAATGCTGTGGCAGGCATTTACCAAACCTGTGCTTAAACCAGTTTTCACAAAATGAACGTTGGAAAGAAGAGTGAGCCTTCAGAACGATATGAGAGGCTGATAAAATCATACAAAAAGCAAGCATTTAGGTCAACAGGCTGATGGATAATGGACTCCTATGGAAACGTTTTGGGTTTTTTTAAAGATGAGTGTAGATAATCGTTGGAGGAAAAAGGACAACAGAAAAAGCAAACCAAGAAAAAAAAAAACTTAGCTGTGCATCTGTCTGGGAGACAGATGCACAGCCGGGCCACAACGATGATAAGAATAAGCGTAAGAGAACGGATGGGTGGACATAGAAGAAAACTGTTGTTGAGGCAGGTTTGTCTCCTTTGTCATTCCGTCCACAAGATTCAGCGATACGAAATGTGCAGTGAAACAAATTCAAATTCACTGTGAACCTGAAACTGCATGTATAAATTAAACTTGTGTTATTTTCATCAGATATGATTAAATTCCTGCTTTCGTGAATGTAAGGTAAAGATAATTCAATGATATTCATATGTATGTGTGCCCACGGTGGCACCTATGAAGCTGACTGGTTTTCCGCCTGAACTGGGCGCATACTCTGAATAAATTTACACCTTATCTTCAGTTTCCTTTACTGAGCTTCAGCTGATGATCAGACATCCTGTCATCACCCCATCAAAGTTGTTTTTCATCCTGGATGATGATAGCCGAACACTCCACCCTGTAGTCATACAATTAAAAAAACTGTTTGAGAGGGGAGTGGCATTGAAATTCACCGCTAACCTGGCTTCATCTTTATCATCTACATTTAAAAACCCTGCTTTTATGAACAGCTAAAGATAAAGAAATCATAAATGGCAAGTGGATTTTGTGTTTTTTCTTCTGCCAGTGCAATCCGACAGCTGTGTTCACACCCTAGATGTTATTGGCTTCTTAACACTCCAAGTTACATGAGTATTACAGGTCGGCAGATCGATTCAAATATCGATATAATCGATACAAGCGCTGGTATTGGATCAATAATAGTGTGATGGGCTCAGTACTTTGTTTCTATCCTTTAAGTTCAGTATGTAGCTCATGAATGTTGGTAAAGTCATTTTTTGGGGGGTTAATAGGAATATATATAGAAAAAAATATATATTGTGCAAATTGTGTTTACCGTGCAAAGTAAACAATGATCACAATCGATCACAATGATTTACTGGTCATTAAAATCTGTTTAGAATTTGCAAATTGATGATGATTCATATTATAAATTATGACACACTAGTCTACACTACACAAACTATCTTTATCGGTTTAAAAGTATCTGTAGGAGTATTTGTATAAGCAGTACTGGCCCTGTATTTACTTAGTATCGATCCAAAATCTGCAGTACGGCACAACTGAGCTCCTTTGATACTCCCTAATTTTTTTTTTTTTTTAAAAAGACCCTAAACGTGATGTGTGCTTTTTGTTTGACTGTGTCTGAATATAAATGTAACAGGATTGACAGCTCCAGCACAATCATGGAAGCATGCAGTTAAGCTGGTTGAATTACATTCAGCAGATGACACCTTAGCAGCTTGTCTCTCCCCTACACTACAGGTTAAATATTAATTTTTGGGGGGGAAGCCAGTTCAAAGCCACGCCTTCTTCCAAACTCGCAAACTAATAAACCACTGTTTTCTATCGATCAGTTAACAGTGCGCTTCTGATTTACGAAAAGTTGCTCCTTTTGCTTTTATTTGTGATCATTACGGCATAAAACTTTTTTTCTTCTTCTCCTTTTTTTACAGACACCCTAAAATTTCCCCATCATAATTTTATTATTAATAATACTAATTTTTGTTGACAAATTTAGACCCACTGGAAGTTCTCCTTGAACCGCACCTGACTCACTAAGCAGCAGTGATGGGGGAGAAGGAGGCGGTGTGCCGGGGAGCGGAGCTGGCAGATGGTGAGCTGAGCGGAGCGCCGCCGCGAGACTGCACAGCTGCCTGTTGTCATGGAGGAGCAAAGATGGCGGTCCTGGCCTATAGCCTGGGCAAACGCGAAATAAATCAACATTTTACCATAAAAAATGCCAAACTGATATCCCTGGCTGTTGTTCTTTTACTCCTCGTGTTTCACGCTGCTTCGCGGTATTACGGAGGTGAGTGCTGCTCTTATTTGTTCAACTTAATGTTGATGCGGCTACTGGAAACACTTGACATTGCTACTGGTAGCTAGGTAGCTGCTTGTGCATGCCAGCGCTTTTCTTAGCTACTGGATGCCGTGCTTTTGTCACGGGTTGCTTTCGAGATGTTAAAGTTGTCGCCTGAAAACGTACGCCTGAAAATAGTGCGTGAAACGACCTAAAGTCTCCAGCCGTAGCGTGAATTTGACCCGACTTTTTTCAGCTGGCTAGTTGCTAACACTGCCCATAGCTGTGTTTACATGCCGCTGGCGTTCCTGCTGCCAGAAATGCTTTATTGCTGCTGGAAAAGCCCTAGAAAGGTTCATGGAAGCGTATTTGATCTGCACCAGGAGACCAATGTCATATGAAAATACCCGCGTGCCGCTATCTAGCTAGCTTTGTGAATAAATGCACTGTCGATAAGACTGACCACAAATGTGCCTGCAGCCCTGCTCACAACTTTAAAAACTCTAGATTTGCTGCTTTGTGGTAACAAGGTAGCAGCACGTTTCTTTGTTCCAGGGCTGTAACTTGTATATGCATAGTGCACTAGATGTACCAGTAAAAGGTTTGCTCTAATTTGGTTGACAAACAGTGACACGTCCTCTGAGCAAAGACTTGGACTATGAATAAATCGAGCAGGCAAATTTACATGTACGTCGTACCTAGGCTGCTCCGTGTGGACGTCACTCACGAAAAGGTTAAGGGAGCAGAGTGTGCACACCCAGTGAGCAGCTGCTTTGGCTGGGAATGATGCTGCATGCTGGTCTGCTCACCTTTCATGTTCGCCCGTTTCTGTGGATTGATTCAGCTGCAGATGGCTCCATTCATTTTGCAAACAAATGAATAGCTGGAGAGATTTATGCTCGAGCTAGATCGCTGATGGCTTCATTTTGCTCTGTGGCCCCTGCCAGAGCCGTGTATTGTATGGTCCTTTTGACAGCACAGAATGAAAAGCCAGGGCACTATTGAGACAGCAGGTTTCTGCCATAGTCGGAGCGAAACTGTGAGTGAAAGCAAGATTTTGTTTGTTTCGCCTCACCAGAAAGTTCTCTGTCTCTTGCCTTCAGGAGGGGACTCGTGTGAATGGCTGCTGTCCAGAGGACGTTACTTGGGGGAGGATGTATGGCAGCCTTATGGCTGCATGATGCACAAATACAAAAGCATGTGAGTTACACTAACTCCAAACTTATTATACTCTATGTTTGGGATAAAGATTTAAATGTGTGGCTGTGATGTTGTGAGTTTTTTGTCAGTCACTAAGGGTTTGTAGGTAATTTCAACTAAGGACTTAGGGATGAAAGATCACTCAGGGACAAATAAAGGACAATAACATTATCCACCTCAGTAAATAAAGTTTGTTTTTCATCTGTGCTTGGCTCTCGCCGACCTTTTTCGTTTTACAGTGAAGCCAAAACCTGCCTCACTGAGAAGCGAATAGCCTTTGTCGGCGATTCGCGAATCAGGCAGCTCTTTTACTCCTTCATCAAAATTATCAACTCTGAACGGAAAGAAGAGGGGAACAAGGTAAATATGAGCAACTGCACTGTTCAAGCCCAAGGTTTTTCTCAGAATGGTGATGGTGCATGCCAAACAGATCTACAGATATGAGGCACAAAGATATGCTTTAGCTCACTCTGCTCACTGCTTCCAGGGAAGTTTATAAACTGACTAAAACTATTTCAACCTCAAAATGGAAGTCTGTCTTCCATCACTCATGGCTCCAAAGTGTGACGGTTCAAGGCCGCAACGTAATATAATTAGAAGAGCAGACTAAGATTGATGCATACCTACTGTGGCTGCTTTGGAGGCTGTGTCTGCCTTGAGAACTTTGCCAGTCAGCTCTAATAAATAAATAACAAATAGAGTCTGCTAGTCACTCATATTTATGTGGCTTAATTTGCAAATGTTCTAAAAGGAATAGTTACTTTGCTCCTCCTTACTTCTCTCAAGTCTGATAATTAAACTTCTGACTATGAGTTTAATGAAAAAGTGACCCTGCTGACTTGTCAAATAAATAGTTTTTATTAAAAGATGGAAGTACTTTAAAGCCTATAGATGGCATTGTGGAATTCCAATGCTTAAAAAGGTGATAGGCGAGTGATGTGCACAGAAACCCATCGAGATAAATGAAGCTAATGGGATAGTGCTGTGTAGTTATAGCATTAAGTGTTTTGGTCTCAAGCTGGGAGAAAGCATCACTGACTGTATGTCACACTTCCTCTCTGTCCTCTTCTTAACATCTGAAGCATGAGGACATTTCCTTTGAAGACAAGAGCTACTCTATTAATGTGGTGAGCTACTACTATATTACTGGTTTTAGCATGTTCTTGCTTTTTTTTTTTCTAAACGCTCTGGCACGAGTTTTCTTTTCAAACTTCATCTTTGTGTTTAGGACTTTCTGTGGTACCCAGAGGCAAATAATTCAATGAAGGAACGCTTGATATCATGGACACATGTGAGTAACATTAACAAGCGGTGGAAATTGGGAATCGAGTGTGGCTCGTAAACTTAAGTGCAGTGTCTCTTTTGCTTTGCAGGAAGGTTCAGCAAAGCCAGATGTTCTCGTCCTCGGAGCTGCCACGGTAACCTGCGTAAATGCCTGCATGTTTTGTGTGAGACAAGCGTGGCGTGGTGGCTGCCCACAGTTACGTCAGTCCTGACTGTTTATCCATTTACACAGTGGTCCATCAAGTTGCACGGTGGCAGCAGTGAGGCCCTCCAGCAGTACAAAGTCAACTTGACTGCAATCGCAGGGCAGCTGGAGAAGCTGGCTGAGCATGGGGAGGTCTACTGGGTGCTGCAAGGTGTGTTCAGCTTCATCTTTTTATGACCCCAGTCAGGCTTTTAAAGTACGAGGCATTGCTGGAAAATGATAAGACTCAGTAGTTTAATTGGTACAGCTCAGGTCTTGTTATGTAATAGCCACCCTGCGTTAATGTCATTTGGTATTAACATACAGAGCAATAATAGTTTGCAAGTCTGCACAAAGGCCTAAGAAATTTGAAGCTGTACTTCACATCTGTTTAGTAAACATATTTTGCATTTTTTAACTTTTTGATTGTTAGAATTTACTGGAAACAAAAAACAGGAAAAATAAATAAATAATGTGTTACACTGACATCTCTGAACCTCCTACTTAGCATTCACTCAATAGTCATTTCCCACATTGCACAATGGTTGTTCATTTCATGTTTTCAATCATGGACCCTCTTGACTAAACCCCTACTGCAGCTCCAGTAAATGAAGAGGTGTTAAGTGAGAACAGGAAAATGATCACCAACCAGCAGCTGGAGCTGTACAATGAAGCAGCAGTGGATGTGCTTAACAGGAGCAAGCGTAATGGCAGATCTCGGGTCAGACTGGTGGCTGCTTCCCGTCAGGCTGCGCTGGAAACGATCGTCAAGTCAGATGATGGTTTGCACCTGCCTGAGAGCACCAGGAATGTGGTAAGTTAATTAATGAGTGCAGCGTTAGCGCGGCTCTTTTTTTTTTTATAGGTATCCTCGATTAGTACTCACTTCCACTTCACCTTTCTTTTTAACCGTCCTGGCAGGGAGCCATGATCCTCATGAACTCTGTGTGCAACAAGATGTTGAGGCCCATCGACGGTTCCTGCTGTCAGACGTTACGAGCCCCTAACTTGCTCCAGAAACTGTCGGCTCTTTTCTTCCTCGGCTCAGCCCTGGTCTTTGTGGTCTTCCACATCCTTGGCAACAATCGGCACCGCCGACACGTGCCCCCTGATGTGGAGAGCCTAGAGGAGAAGAAGCCAGCCACTGCAGCTGTTCCCCCCGGCCCAAAAGCACCTTTTCAGGCTCTGTGCAGGATGGGCGTCATCATGGGCTATTTTTACCTTTGTGACAGAGCCGATGTGTTCATGAAAGAGCAGAAGTTTTACACACACTCGACGTTCTTCATCCCTCTCATCTACATATTTGTACTGGGAGTGTTTTACAGTGACAACAGCAAGGAGGTGAGGTGGTGCTTCTCACAGCACACTCTCTAATAATAATCTCACTTTTTTAAAAATTTCTTCTTCTTCTTCCTTTTTTTTTTTACTTTGCTTTATGTTGCAGGCAAAATTACTCAACCGAGAACAAACAGACGAGTGGAAAGGTTGGATGCAGCTCGTCATCCTCATCTATCACATATCTGGAGCAAGCGCTGTGAGTCCCAATTATGTCTACAAAACATCCATTTATGAGTCTCCTGAGGTGTATGCTGATATCTGAACAGCCTGATGTATTCTTTCTTCTTTCCATCTTTCAGTTCATCCCAGTCTACATGCATGTGCGGGTGCTTGTGGCAGCGTACCTATTTCAGACAGGCTATGGACACTTCTCGTTTTTTTGGCTTAAAGGAGACTTTGGACTTTACAGAGTATGCCAGGTTAGGGGTGCCGTCAGTTATACTTTAACTTTATGTTCCCATTGATATTTGTTTCTAAGTCATAGCAGACATCATGCACATGAGGTGTAACGGAAAAGTTCTGTCCATAAAAAGAAAAACGAGATTTAAATTTGGACCATCTTCCAGTGCGCAGCTGTTTTTTATTTTTCATCACTCCCACTCTGATTGCGCGGATGTGACATCTTTGTTGTCACAGACTGGTGCAAACTTTGATCAGCTGTCAAACTTTCAAGTAGAGGATCATTCTTGGTATTTTGGTCACCCAAAGACCAAATGGCAGTGAAACAACCCTGGATATTCAGGACCAAAGGTGGCACATGAGGACAACATACATAGAGTTATGCACCACGACCTTTTCCTCTAGATTCAGACTGTGGTATCCTGTAGGAGAACATTCATCACTCATAATCGGCCTGACACACAACACAGTGAACACTCACCTACACAAAAACAGTCCTTGTCTTCCACTCCACATCGGCTCCCCGTGACTTAAGATCTCTTCACCAACATGACATTTAAGTTGAAGTGTTAGCGTTTCAACTCTTTGGACAAAATCCAGTGGTCAGAACTAGACTTTCAGTGAGTGAGTGATTTTAAAAATGGCAGCTGCGACTATAACATTATGATTGTTATTGTAGAATAATTTAGGCTCAAGTAAATGGTGTGATTTTTGGACCTGTGAGAGTTATACATTTGTGTTTGGGTATCTGTTTAGGTGTTTGTTTCATATTCATCCACAGGTGCTTTTCCGTCTGAACTTCCTGGTGTTGGTGCTGTGTGTGGTAATGGACCGACCTTACCAGTTCTATTACTTTGTTCCCTTGGTCACATTCTGGTTTGTTGTCATCTACACCACAATGGCTATGTGGCCTCAGATCCTTCAGAAGACGGCTAACAGTAGGTGTCAAATTACTGACCTTTTATATGCTCCGCTCAGTGGTGTCCTGCGCTGTGTGGATAAATACAGATGATAAATTCATGTCATAAGTGCGAGCAGCAAGGTTGCATTTCATATGTCTTCTTTGTCGGACAGGTAGTGGTGTGTGGCATTTTGGGGTCTTAGCAAAGTTACTGGGCCTCCTGATATTCATCTGTTTTTTTGCCTTTTCACAGGTGAGTCAGCTACTTTCTTTTAATTGCATATTTAAGTTTGAGAGGTGTAAATGGTCACATGTTCACGCAGCACCATATTGACTACTGAGTTATGCTATGATCTTTTTATTTTATTTTTGTTAAATCAGATGTAATTTCTGTGTTTTGCATTATGACTCCAGGGCGTTTTTGAGCGCGTCTTCTCTGTGTGGCCCATCTCTAAGCTCTTTGAGCTGAATGGAAGCATCCACGAGTGGTGGTTCAGATGGAAGCTGGACCGATTTGTAGGTCAAAATTTTTATATAGCCATCGCTCTAACTCTAACCGTTGCTGTAATCGTCTAATGTGTTGTCACTCTTCTGCAGGCAGTGATACATGGCATGTTATTTGCCTTCATCTATCTGGTGCTGCAGAAGCATCAGGTGCTGTCAGAGGGAAAAGGAGAGGCTCTCTTCTCTGCCAAGATTTCCAACTTTCTCCTCTTCCTCTCTGTTGTTTCCTTCATAGTAAGTCTGCATTTCACATATTTTGGGTCTTACCGGTGCTCAGCATTAGTTCTTAATTTAGATCTGTTATCATCTGTTGCATGACTCCTCCTAATGCTAAATGTATTTTTTTAAATTTAGACTTCCTTCTTTGTATATTTGATTTAAATAATAAACACAAGGAGCGAAAGAGAATGCTTAAACAGGAGCCATGTTTACTTATGTGACAGAGTCTTGGAAAGTTCTTGTTGTATTAACTGGAGATTACAGTATCAGCTTGGTAGCTTGGCTGTTTGGTAAAAGGTGACATTTAACATCTTCTCCACGTCATTCTAGACTTACTCAATATGGGCAAGCAGCTGTAAAACCAAAACAGAGTGCAACGAGATGCATCCCTTTATCTCTGTGGTCCAGGTACAGTTTTTATCTGTCTGTATCTTTGTTTCTTTGCCTTTTCACACATGAAGTTTTGGTGCAATTGAGTTTGAAATTTTCTCTGAGTCAGATTAGTTGATACTGCTGGAAATCTTCCATTTGGTTTTGGATAAAGAGGTGGCACCTGGTTACAGTGTGCAGGAGGCAGGGCTTATGACGCTCCTTAAATACTTCATTCTCACATTAGTTCAAATGGACAATATACAGAGTTCGTGCTAAAAAGCTGGAAGGTCAAAGACCGTTTAATGTCTGAACTGTTTGGAGAAATCTGCGCTCTCTCTCACTGTTCTGTCTTAAATGGCTAATTTACATGTTTGGAAACAACTCCGACATCAGATATGATGATGTGATGTTTCATCCATGTAACTTCAGGGTATATCGCCTTGGAAACTTGTGCTGCAAACAAGATTAGAGAACATCAGGTGTAAAATCACCACCTGCTGACCAATCGGTTCTCTGGAAACTAGCATCAACAGTCCTGTGCACCAACAGTGGAAGGGTCTAAAGTTTTCTAATAGTGTATGTCTTATATAATATAAATTATTAGAGGCAGCTTTGTTTTTATTTTTTCTGTTGTATTAAAACAATTTTAGAACAATTTAATTGTTCTGTAACATTATTATATGAACATGTAGACTCATTTTGAATTCATTCTTCTGCTTTTATTCTTTACTAACTCTCAAACACCACTGATGTTGCAGCTCAGAGAATAAAAGCTAAAAGTGTCTTTTAAAGGTTCAACCCTGGATTAACTAGCTTTGTGTTTGACTGCTTATCATGCCTCCCAGCATTAGGCAAAGTGAATCCAGATAATGAAAAGAGAACCTGGATATGATGAGCTTGCTTCCTAGTGTCATCCCAGAGTCATGAAGTTAAATGATAATACTTAAGGGCAATGGTTTCTGTCTAAGATATCTTTAACACGTTTACATGACAGTCTGTCTTGAGTGTGAGAGCAAGCTTAATAGCTCAACATGTTATCTACAATCAGTCCACACTGTAACAGATATGTTTTCTACATATATTGCCACCATGACTATATTTAACTATTCGTCTGTTTACACCGTTTTAGTGTTTACAGTTCCTCCACATGTTTGGCCTGCTACTTTTTTAGTGATAAGATACTGCATGATTTGCCTTTTGTAACAACACGCTAAAAATGACTGTGATCTGTTTTGTGGGCAGATCTTGGCCTTCATTCTCATCAGGAACATTCCTGGTTATGCCCGTTCTATATATAGCTCATTCTTTGCATGGTTTGGAAAGATCTCCTTAGAGGTAAGGTTCTCCTTGCTCTAGAGTCACAGTTATCTAACTGTGACTAACTGTGACTCTAGAGTGAGTCTAAATAAACCTCCAGTCACAAAATACTAGTCTCTTATGAAAGGTGTTTTTGTAAAACCATGCTTTTTGTGTCCCACAGCTTTTCATTTGCCAGTACCACATATGGCTTGCAGCTGACACCAAGGGGATTTTGGTCCTCATCCCAGGAAACCCCTCCCTCAACATTTTGGTTAGCACCTTCATCTTTGTTTGCGTGGCTCATGAGATTTCCCTCATCACAAACGACCTGGCCCAGGTGGTCATCCCCAAAGACAGCATGGCCCTGCTGAAGAGACTGGGGGCCATGGGGATTCTCAGTTTCGTTATACTGCTGGTGTCCAGGGCTGGCCAGCCCACAACTGGCGCCTGATGGACACCTCCTGAGGGTATCCGGGGGAGGGGAGGGAGACCCACTAAGACCCTACTGAGACTAAAGTGAGGTACAGATGGACGTCGGGAGGCAGCCCTGTTTTAGCTACTGGTGAGATACAAGACGATGTCGGCAGCAGTGACCCGTCGGAGAACGAAGTCTGTCCGCTGTCCACATTTGAGCAGAGTCCGTACTTTTCTGACTTCTGCGAGAGTCGCACACTGAAGAAAAGACAAATGCCCGACAGAGAAGGAGTCCCTCCTTTAACAGCAAAGTCCAAATTGAGGGAAAGGAGTTTAAAAAAAAAAGAAAAAAAAAAGTTTACAATATCTGGTTTCAGGATTTTTGGAAATGCAGAATTTAAAAAAAGCATAAAACACGGCGTCCTCATTCGAAGACGTCCCGCCTGCTGCGTTTGGCAGCGTTGCGTGTATTTAGCCAAACGCTGATAATAAGATTTTGTCACATGCAGAACTTCCTGTAAATCGCTTTGGAAGGGATCACCTGGCACACACTCCGTCCATGTTGTGCAGTAGCAGTTGAAGGGGGATGTCACTCACGTGGATCCATAACCTGCATATTCAGATATCTACTCTTTTACAACAAATGCGTTAAATTGTGCTGCATTTTTATCATCGACATTACGTTGTACAGTATTCATGGGGACTTCAAACTGCGTCAGATATCTAAATATGAGATATATGGACCAACGACTGACTCGGATGATCAAAGAGTGACTAAAGTAAAAAAAAAAAACTGAGTGCAATGGTTAAAATGGAATTATCCTTCGACGTGTTTTTTTGTTATGTTTTTGTTTTTTTTCCTTTTTCTGTGCATAATGTTGAAAGGCTGTGGTCACCTGCTGTAGCTCTGAAATTCTATGTGACATGTACAGTATTTAATGATTTAAATTAAGTTTATATTTTATACAGTTTTTTGGAGGGAGGGCGGGATGGGGTGGGGGCAGGCTTTGTTTTATTTTGTACTCTGCGACTGCTGTTTGTGAAGGAAGTGTTCTATAGACAATTTTGTACCCATCCCAGACTCTCACAGACAATTACCTGATGGTGAGGTTGATCCTTTTAGCCGTCTTGTCTCATCTGTAGCTTACTTCCTAGTCTGTGCATATTTGTACAATAGTGACAGATTTATTTTATACAGCGTTGCTTCAGCAGTAATTTTGGTCTGTTATTGTTTTTAATGTCCATTGAAACATGCCTCATACCTCTGGCTGAAAGTGTACCAAGTTTCACGTGCTGTTTTAAGCAAACTGCTGGGTGACAAATTAAAGGAAAACCTATGACCCTTGACCTCTGCAGAAAGGGGATGTGACAGGCTGCGGGGGGCGCTGTAAGTCAACACATTAGTTGTTTTGAGTGAATGGCTTTTAAACCCATAATAAAATTTGTCCCTATGGAAGTGGTTTCTCCCACAATCAATGTAATCCCCCCCCAAATCTTATAATCACCCGAGCTCAACCTAACTTATGTAGGTTGAGATTTTTTTTTTTTTTTCCTACTGATCTGGGATTTTGCTCCACATAACGCAATCATAATACAAGATGATAGCAATCGTTGTGTTTACCCAACGCCTTACTAAGACACTTTATTTATTTTTTTTCCATGAAATTGTTACCCATCTGTTTTTCTCGAGCTGCCACAGCCAGTGAACTTTGTGCTCGGTGAACAAGTGACTGAAGGGAAGTCTTAGTGATGCCTTTCAACAGATTGTGTGGGTTTTTTTTGTTTGTTTTTTTCCCCAGTGGTTTATACCTACAGTACATCTTCAGATGAAGAGTTACATCTGCGATGCAGCTGTGATCATAAACTTCCATGTTTTAGGCACTTTGTATGGGGGGGCACAACCACATCATTTAGAAACCACTAGATAATGCACTGACTGAGCTGACATTACTGTTAACTTCAGTAAAAATGTCGTACATTTTGTCTGTCCCCGTTTGTCCTGGCAAACATGACGGGGAGGATTTTCATTTCAAGATCTGCTTCCCCCCCCCCTCTATGTCTTTGCTGAGGTGAAATTCAGTGTTTAACGTTGAGTTTAACACAGTACCAGTGCACATACTCGATGCACTTTTTTTTTTTTTTTTTTTTTTGCTAAATTG
>VUQR01006188.1:145017-170974 GCA_015108515.1 Hemichromis elongatus | reverse complement strand
AAAAGGATGGAAAAAAAAAAAAAAAAAAAAAAAAGCTAGATAAAGATCTGGTCTTAAGCTCCCAGTAGCAAAAAGAATATAATTGCAGACCAGTGGTATAGCTGTAAACTGAGTCACTGAGATGACGTTATCCATTAGTCAGCACTTATTTTGACAACCAATTTTTTTGGGCACTTTTTAACAACGTTTACTGATTCCAGGTTACTGTGATATGGAAATTTAATGCAAGTTTTTCTTTTAAGACTGTAACCACGATAACATCCCAGGCTTAGGTCAGTGATTGAATCTTACATCTTTCGTGGAAGTGGGACTCACTGCAGAGACTGTATAGGCTATGTGTACCTAATAAAGTGGCAGCTATGAGTGTGCAGACCTTTAGGATCATTGTATTGAAATAAACGACCCTGTTCCCTACATATAATTTTAGATAACCCGAGCTGCTTAACTATCAGGAGCTAGCTAATTAGGCATTCATAACACACCTGTGCTACATAAACCAGGTCTGCGCTAAGAGGGGGAAAAAGGGCTGAAATAACGACCGACAAGAAACAAAGCTAGCAAGGCAAACGTTGTTACTAACAGCTGGAAATGTAAGGTAAAGTAGAGAACACAATTTGTCATTAAGTGCACTGTGAAAACCCATAACATGTAACGGTCTAGCTGTCAAATTGGAAGCCATTTTTCCTTTCGTCTCCTCCTCAGCCTCTTGGAAAAAAATGCTCAAAGGCAGCGAGCTAACTAGCTAGCTAACGCGCTCGGATACGTCACCAGAGCCGAACCGTCTTCAAAAATGTCGGGATATTTCCGACTTCAGTCGATACGTACCCGTACCAAGCCATACCGCGACAGCTGCGGCGGACATGGTGCACATCATCTCCCCGAATCTTTACATTAAACAGGACCGCTTTGTCTAATCGCCACTGGGTTTGACAGCCATAATAATAAGCATCCTGCAGCATTCCTCCCTCCGCCTCCTTCTGCCTTCACTGGAAAACACAGCAGGACCGCTCATTGGCTGAACATCTGGATGGAAAAACATGGTAAAACATGATGGGAGTCGGACTATATGGAGCGCCACGCCTTTACCAAATGTTTCTGTGTGATGCTGTCGGAGCGGTTATATTATATCTGGCTGCTTGCAAGGAGTGGCTGCCTCTGTGTGTGTGTGTGTGTGTGCTTTTCTATTCATCTGTCTGCTTCTTGTATTCAGACTGATGGGATTTGTCATAATAAAAGCACCCCCCACTAAAAGGCGGTTGATTATTCCTGCATCAGACTTGCAAACACAGATACACCCTCTTAAAAACATGCAAGTCACCTCAGCAGTGCTTGACCTCCAGTGCACAGCTGTAAGCAGAAGAGGCATGTTTGGAAAGTCCTGCTTCAATCTGTCCAGCCTCCCCCCCCCTGTAGAGACAGTCTAAGCAGACAGATGGTCATGTTTTGGCCCCCTTGGCTCCCAATCACATCTACTAAAGGAGCCTTAATTCAACCCCCCCATGCTTCCCTTGATGTCAGCTCCCACTGACAGGGCACTTTGATATTGCAGAATAGCCTCCTAATTTTGGCTAACATACTAGCAGTGGTCACTGGGATGCTTCTTGGTTGATAAATTTGTATTTGTGACTGGATTCTTGGCTTTCTCAGTGGCGATAAACACGATGCCATCCATCCTCTGTGTTCTGCAGTTCCTGGCTGTTTTCTTCTTCCACCCTCCCCTTTTATCCCCTTAAGATTATTTTTAGGTTGCTTAGCAACATCTTCTCATAGCCTGTGTTTGGACTGGTTATGAATGTATCACAACAATCACTATAGGTCTGTGGATGCACGATGATGCATAGAAATGAAGTGGAGAAAGCGCAGATTTGTGACTTGGAGAGAAGCTAAGCCCCCAGTGTGTCTAATTTGATTCTGATTTAGACTGGTTTTTGTCCAGTCCTGTTCTTTTTGCCATAGCAGTGAATATTAATTTAAATTGTAATTGACCTGGATTGGCTTGTTTTAAAAAATGGGGGGAAAAATGCAAAATCCTCTCATCAGCAGTGGTGGGTGTTTACAAAATGTATGCATTGCACACGCTCTAACTTTGTTTCTTGCAGTAATGCCAAAACAAAAGATTTGTTTTTAATGCACTTTCTAAATTCAAAACTGATTTAGGCTTATTGAAAACTCACCTGAAGTGTGATAATAGTGTCCCAATTTAACTTATAACAGTTCATGTTCTTATCTAAGACTCACATTTGTATTAACCGAGTAAGTTTTGGTTAAATGTTGATTGAAAAAGTAAACGTTTTTCCTCAGAAGGCCTCATCCAAATTCTTACACAGCTTGTGCTTTCATAAAGTTAGGAGAAACAATGCCTTCTATTATAATACATCAACAACAATTATGTATCTTGGCGCTGTTTGTAAAAAATAATCACACATTTGGATGTTTACAAAGCTTCCTTTTTTCTAGTGCTTCATCACATGAATTAAGTCCTGTGCTTTCGGTGGGGTGTGTTGACTCGCATGCATCCCAGGCAGCTAGTTTTTCTTTTCTTCTTTTACTCTGATATTCTGTAATGGGGCTTAAAAATGAATGCTCTGGAATTAATTGAGGACAGAGACGAGTAAAAAAAAGAGATCATTGCAATTTTAATGTTAGTGTAGTTCCTCATGGTGGATGTGAGATGGTGCTCAGAGGTGTTTTATTAAACTGCTTTCTTCTTTTTAAGTCAGACTGACTTAAAAGCTGCATGTGTATTTATAATAATACAAGCGATGGACAAAACAGTTTATGGGTTTCTTCAAATTCTGCCATCAGACTGAACTTTGATAGAAATTCAACCTCACTTGTTTTTGTTTGTTTGTTTGTTTTTTTCTCTGAACTTAGCCTCCCACTTAAACTGATCAAGGCCGCTTTCTGGTCCTCGAACCACACTTTGGGAAACCCTAAAATGAACGCGCATCACACAGTCAGAGTGGTCCTTGACCCTCTCTACCCCACCCAAATCCCACTGATGAACCAGCGAAGTTACAGTTGCTGTGTGTTGGTATTTATGCCAGACTGCAGCTCACTGAAACCCCCTCCGCGCAGCAGATTATCGGACCAAACCATTGCTGCACTTCAGGTTTTAACACCTGTCACATGAGGCTTTACATTCGCAAATCGCCGGCTATCGCTGCAGCTAAGTGATTTCAGTTTGCCACACTGCAGACGGACATCGGACTCTGCCGTCCAGCAAATGCTGCCACAGTGCAGCTCTCGGTGAGATGAGCTTCCCAAATTGCACCGACACCCCCATTGTGCGACTGGCAGCATCACCCACTGCCTGCAATGCAATGGCGTTGTGGCGGCTGTAGTTATGTCCAAACGTTTCTAGTGGCGATTCGGACTGTCTTTTTTACGAGCTCGGCATAGAAATGTTATTTTCGATAGCTTTTGCAAGCAGACTATCCGCATTTCCCGCAAGTTTCCCCTCTGGATTACAGTTTATGTGTGCGGCGCGTCCAGCGAAGCCGGAGCCATGAATGTAAGTCTGACTCTTTTGTTTTTGTAACAGTGAAGCAACCTCGATGTGGTCTGTGCTTAACTTGTGTTTATTTTGGAGTCATTGAGAAAGGTTATCGGTTGATCTCGCGAAAATTTGCAGTAAGAAGAATGTAAATAAATAAGCGTGAAACGGTGTCAGAAGGGGGGAAACCTGAGCTGTCATGTACCGTGCGGTGTGGCTGATGTGCGCCTGTTTGTCTGATCCCACTGACACCGATCCCAGTGTTCGCAAGCCTCAATTTTTATTTCACCTTTCACATTATCGTCATTATCTTCCTGCGTAAAATCCCCAGAGGATGCAAAGCGCAAGATGATCCCCAAGTTTAGACTAATTATTGTTATTGTTATTATTTTACCACAAGCATTTCACATAGCTGTTAAGACTGAGCAGCAGAGTCCAGCATTGTGAATATTAAATATTACTGAGACTGGACGTTTAGTTTTCAGGCACCGCTGCTGTTGCTGATGCATCTATAGCATCCCGGCTGCGGGTTACAGCACAACTTAGGTTAATGGATTCTGTGTCCCAGATGGACGTTATTTTTTTATTTAATGATGTATTTTTATCCCAGCTTTACTGTGTCATGTTTCATTTCACTCTCTGTGGCGTGCATTTCCAAAAAGGATTAAACATTAACTGATGTAGGTGTATATTTAACTACTACTAGCCGACTACCTTATTGCAAACGTGGGCCTTTTATTAAACGTTTTTCCTTTTTGTTTTCTATCGGATGATATCAACACACATGGTTGAGTGCGTCCAGCAACATTTTTTTTTTCAGCTTGGGAGCTGACATTTAGAAGCCACAACTATAATGTCAGTTATGGTTTAGAGAGTTGAAGGATGTCTTAGTGTACAAGGGTTACAGCTTCATATAGAAAACAGAGGGTGGGGGAGATAACGGAAAGAGAGCAAGAAAAGAAGAAGCAAATAATCTTGAATTTATTATCTGAGAGGGTTTAGCAGTGCAGCTCTTCCATGATGCTAAACACGGCATCTTTGGAGGCCCTTTAGAGTCTGATTGGTTTTATAACTGCTGTAGTTCTCTTGTACCGAGAGCTTTTACTGCACACATAAGTATCTTTAATTCAGTTTGGCCTCATGTGTTTGAGGAGTGTTGCTGATGTTAAAAATGACTTTTTTATGCTTTTTAACCATCATTCTGATAATGAAGTTCCAATGAAAAAAAGAGGGCACTTCAATGCGATATTGTGATCCTGTTTAAACAGTTATCTCTCCACTCGACAAAAAGTGTTTCTATCTTTATAACATCTCCTGTCATCTTTACAGGTATGAATGGGCCTAAAAGAACTATAACAACAGCTGGATCAGACTGAGTGGCTCTACTAGTAGAACAAGATACCTCACTTCGGTGCTCTAATGTGGCTACGGCAATGCTGACATCTCCTCTGAATCCAAAGGCATCATCATGCTGAAAACGGAGGCCTCAGGGGAGAGGACCAGCCTCCGGAGTGCCTCCCCCCACCGTAACGCCTACCGGGCTGAGTTTCAGGCACTCAAGAAGGCCTTTGACCAGCCTCAGCTCGATGGAGACTCGAAGCCCAAAGACCTCGAGCGGGTGAAACAACCGAGGGGACGCCAATATGGCACGCACGTCAGTCGCATTAAGGACATGTTCATGCAAATGGGGTCAGAGAATGCAGTTGCTAAGACTCGGGGTCGTGATGAATCCTCACCACAAAAGCTGGTGAAGCCCACGAACTTCGTCAATAAGGCTGATGGATCAGTCATAAAACTTCAGCATTCCTCATCAGCTGAAAGGATTGGAGGTGCAGGGGCAAAGTTTTCCGAAACCAGAAAGCTATTTGAACAACAGTCACGCGACCAGTCCCAATCACCAGTCTTTCCCTATGGCCGTGATAAAAGGGGTTCCCATGAGCACCTCGATGAATGGCGAGGGGCGAGGTCCAACCGAGGCAGTACAGACTCCTTGGATTCTCTGTGCTCCAGAACAGAGGCATCCTCACCAACTGTCAGCCAACTCAGTGCTGTGTTTGAAAACGCTGACCACCACAACCAGGGGGTTTCGTACAGAGGAGTCAGCAGACGAGCCCTCTACTCACCTGACGGATTCCAGCGCCACGGCGGGGACGTCAGCGAGGATGATTCTCTTCGACAATCTCCAGTTCGTGGAACCTACCGGAACAGGACAGGGGGCAAGTTACCCACATCCTCGTCTTCGGAGGATCTCCTGAGCCCGAGTCCTGGAGTAGAGACTTCAGAGCGCAAACAAGGTGCTCCACAAAAGGAAGAAACCCACGACAAAGCTGGAGAGGCTACAGCAGGAGAAGCACAGCGCTTTTCTGGTGCTTCCACCAATGGAAACCAGATTAATGGTTCTTGTGAAGAAGAGGAGAAACTGCAGGAAACAACAAAACTTACTGAGGATCTAGGAGTCTCCAAATCCTCGAAACCTACACATGGTGCTGTAATTACAAACAAAGCTTTAGAGGACACCGCTCATGAGTCGCTGCCGACCACTAGGGAAAGCCAAGAGGACAGAGATGCTTTAAAGGAAGAAAAATCTTCCAAGGACCAGACAGAAGAGCCTGACGAGGAATACACTGGGAATGAGCGGGTGATTTTTAACGCAGATGGGGACGCCTGTTACCAGGGCTGGGGGGAAAGTTGCACGGATCCCGAGGACGACCTCTACGGTGACGATGACGAGGACATTGTCTACGACCCAGGGTCCGATCTGACAGAGATTCCTGGTCTGCCGGAAGAAAACAAAGAGGACATCCCTCCAAAGAGGAAGATCCGCTTCAGCAATGCTCCTATTACAGTAAGCCGAATGCTGCACAAAAGTGTTATGGAAGCCTAAATTGTATAAACACATTTGATAAGCACTGCACAATCCGGCATAAAAGCATTTGTGCGGTGCTTATCAAAAGTAGGGTAAAAAAACAAAGAGCTAATATTATATTCAGAGCTCTCTTTGTATGGCCTTGTATTTATAGTTACCACTGAACTACTCATTGTGGTTAGCTTTGTTGTTTGAACACATGAGGTTATGCAAACATGACCTCACTTTTTGTTATCTTGTAGCACTTTGACATTTTTTTATTTGACCTTTTCTTCCTTTAATGTATACTAAGTTAGGTAAAATATCACATTATTAGATGCTATAAGTTTTGGCCAGTTTGTAATGCTAAGGTCAAAGCATTTGATGTTCATGAGCACAACATCTGTGCATGTGTTAGTCACGCTAGTTTCTGCACCCACACAATTTTCACACAAGATACTGTGTTTGTTGTTTTTTTGTTTTTTTGTTTTTTTATCTCCGGGAGCCTCTTTGCTCAGGAAGCTGTTTGTGAAACTATGGAGTCTTCACATATCTGTGAAATGCACAGTACATTCAGCACACGGTGGACCTGTAGTGTCTGTGTGTGTGGTTGTGGTTAACCTTGATATGTTATGCAAGGTTACAGTAGACACAGCTAAAGATTACACGCACTTTTCCCGTTGATTCCACTCTGCTTTCACAGTGGATGGAATTATAGAAAAGCTCATTTCTGCTCATGGAAAATGGTTATTGTTTCTGTAGACAGTGACTGGTCTTACAAAAACCACATTCACATTTTCTTCTCCAGTAAATAGAATTATCTGGACTATGGTATTTGTTTCATCTGCATTAGAGAATTTTGCTCTTTTCAGTATTGAGTTGGCAACAATGCAGCCAGTGTTGCTTGTGGATTGGGGAGATGGATTTGGGAGATTATGGAAAATATTTTTCCTTCTTTATCCTCAAGTATTTAGAATCAATTAGCAATGTGGCTTTCTTCTTAATTCTTAATTCAATTTGTCATTAAAATATATATATATTCATATTTGAAGCTTTCTTAAACTCACAGTTATGATTGTAATCTTCTATGTAAATCTAGCCCATGCTAATGCAAACATTCCACAGGTTTAAATCAATCCTATTACCAGGTTATAACGAACCAGAACAATTAGCCCAGTTATTCTGTGGAGAGCAAAGTGATGTTAGCTCACTAATTACCGTGTACTGTCTCTGAAAAGTGGGTCCTTTTGTTCTTTTTACTTCTCCTGCTTCTCAGGTTCCATCACATTTCCAAAATTAAAATAATATGATAATAGGTTTATATCTATCTATCTATCTATCTATCTATCTATCTATCTATCTATCTATCTATCTATCTATTGCATTGCATTGCATTGCATTGCATTGCATTTTTTCAACTTGAACTTTCACTAACCAGTAAGTGAATAATAAATCGAGTAAATACACTAAACAGCTTCTTCTCGTATTCAGGTTGAAGAGGCGTAGATTATGCACTGTTGTTAGCTTTAACTTCAAGGCTTCTGTTTCCCATGAAAAAGACTGACGCTCATTCATCATATGGAATATTCAAGAGAGAAGCTGCCCCCGACCCTACAAAGACGCACACACACACACACACACACACACACACACACAATTAAACATGCGCCCCTCCCACTTTTCCATCATATGCCCCACCTCCTCTCAGTGCACGAGAAACAAACAGCGTTCTGTCTTTTGTTCATTTCTCTGTAAACTGAAAGAGACAAAGCTGTTTTCTCAGCCCCCAGCCCCGCACGAGCCTGGCTTGACCCCTGCAGGGGGAGAGGGTCTTACAGCTGACTAATAATCTAATATGTAATGCTCCTTCTGTTTGTGTAATACTTCTTAGACCTGCCCATCCAGTCCCATCCAGCAAAGTGGATAAGTCATCTCAATGGACCTGCTTATAAAACCTAATTTTTTTTTAGAATGCTTCATAGTAGCTACAGGGAAAAGATGACATGCAATTGGTTTTCAGTCTTTGTGAATGTGCAGAGTGACTTCTTTTTTTTTCAAGAGCAGCTCCAGAAATGTGGTTTGTATCAAGCAGGTCCAGTTCCGCTTAAGTCCGGAAAAAGGATTTATGAATTACCATGAAATTTACACCAGATATTCATGTCTGGCCTGGGATAATGACTTTAGTGATACCCTCGAAAAAGTCTAACTGTGTTCAGTTGGTGTATTAACACGTATTCTCAGACCAGTGGTATTCATCCTCAGATTTCTTTTGTATTTTTTATAACGTATAACTGTTATCGTGCTACAGTGTTGAACGCTACAACAGTAAACAAGGCAAACTTCATGCTGTTACCATGAAGTTTGCTGTGTCCACAGTAAGTACCAGTTCATAGTTCATTCACCCCAACCGGTCGCAGCAGATGGCCACCCCTCCCTGAGCCTGGTTCTGCCGGAGGTTTCTTCCTGTTAAAAGGGAGTTTTTCCTTCCCATCGTCGCCAAAGTGCTTGCTCATAGCGGGTCATATGATTGTTGGGTTTTCTCTGTATGTACTATTGTACAATATAAAGCGCCTTGAGGCAACTGTTGTTGTGATCTGGCGCTATATAAATAAAATTGAATTGAATTGAATTGAATTGAATTGAATAGAGGCGGCTCCATGGCTGCAAAGTCTAGTTGTTACATCCTCACTGCCCCAGTGAGAAATGACTGCTTTGAGCTATCCGAGGCAAACGCAGTGACCCGCAGAAGAAAATCAGGTCTCGTGTTCATTGACGTGTTGGTGGTTTTATCCTTGACATTAGAACCCCTGGTTTGGTTCTCCAGTCTGCAGACAGACTTCTGTATTAAAGTATATCTAGTTTTTTAATGCACATTGAATCCACTGCTTTGTGTTTTTTGCAGCTGGTGTCATGTTGAGGATATAATGGAGACATAGGAATGTAACTAAAGTTCTTTGAATTTTTGATGACTGCCCGAGGGTCACTGATCTCAGCCAGTGTTCAGTTCACCTTCTCAGTCCTCTCAGGCTAGAAATATTCCAGCCTTGACTACATGTAGAGCCCAAAAGCTTGAACATCTCTTACATGCTGCTTTTTCTTTTTCAAGCAGTGCGTTTTCTTCCCCTGTTTTGTTGAACCGCACCTCAGGAGTTTGACAGAAGTTTTCGACCTCCGTGTGCTGTCTACTTTGTCAGTTTCCTCTTGTTTACCGCTCATCTGAACGAAGGGCGTTTCTATCACCTTTTAAAGGCATTTTTCAGCCTGTAGAGGAACTGCGTTCTCATCACTTGCAACACTGCAATATCCTAATAGAACTAAACAGATGTGGTGGAGTAGAGCACTAGTTAAATGGCCACTGAAGCATCTCTGTTATCACCCTCTCCATTCTGCATGCTGTCTGTTACTGGATCTACATTTCGTCTATTGCTGCTGTACCTTGAGTGGAATGATAGCACAAATCTGACTCAGAGCTTTAATCTTGACGATGGATGTGCGTCGCTCCTTTTATGTGTTGCAAAAGTGTTTGTAGATGCATTTTTCTGGGTGCCTTTTGCCTGTTTTGAAAGATGTATAGTCTACAGCATAAAAAGGATGGTTATGTTTAGTATGAACATCTGTGTGTTTCTTGATGAGCTCATTTGCCTCCAACTGATATGTTCATACTTGCAGATTAGAGCTTTGTGCAAACATTTGGTTGCAAAAACCACCTACACACATTTTCTCTGCGTACTACTGCCGTGTGCGTTTTGTAGGCAAAACCAATTCACACACTCATCTTGTACTTTACTGAAGCATGAAAGAACATAAAGACAAAGTTGCTGATGCTGAAAAACGGAGAAAATACACAACTTGTACTGTCTCTGTGCTATTCGTGAGGCATGCAAGGAATTAGGAGAGGGTTATTTCTCTTGAGAATTTTCGAGCTCATTTATTTGCCCTTAATACAGTACATGACAGTGGAGGATCCAGACTTTTTGTCACGACGTAATTTGTTTTCTATTCCTCCCTCGTGTATTTCACAGTTTGTCCAACAATGTTGTTATTCAGAAAGATCAACAGAAAACATGCGTAACCCCAAAAACATCCTTATCTAGAGCATCAACTAATGCAGTCTTGTAAGACCATTTCAAATTAGATGGCCTGTTGCCAGGAGCTTTGCTTTCTGACCATGTTTTCTGATAGAAAGGATTACTCTACTTTAGTGCAATCTGTCTTTCTGAGTGATGATATACTGTATGTGTAACAGCATTGCTTGAATTTTGGATCCAGTACTGACATGGATTTAATCATTTGTAAATACAATTTAAGTCTGCAGCAGCACTGCTACAGCTTAATCTTCCTCAGTATAGCTTGTGTTTTAGTGGATGTCTTTTTAACCAAAATTCAATTTTGAGGACATATACGGTACTGTGGAATTTAGTGGTACCCCTCATTTCTTTATATTTTGCTAGGTAAATGGGAAATATGTGCAGTGACTTTGAAATACATACACGGAAAGCCAGTCGCTTCAACAAAGCTTGAAAGTCAATATCTGGTATGACTACCTTTATTCTTCACCACAGCCTGAACTCAAGCTTTCTTCTAATTTCTTTCAGTAGTCTTCAAGACTAGCTCTTCTGTGGATGCTGGCTGATTTTCTATCATTCTCTGTCAAGATGATCCCACACTGCTGCAATAATGTTGCGTTCTTGGCTCCGGGGATGCTAATTTGTGACTGATATTGTTCCATTGTGCGTTTTTTTTCTATCCAGGTATGCTTTCACTGCATTGGCAATGTGTTTCAGTGAAGCTTCAGTGAACATTAGATGGATCAGCTAAAGAGCCAGAAGCATCTCTTGGGTCCAGTGTCAGGTCTTTCCTGGATTTTTTTCCCTTTCTTAAGGACATGACTTTTAGAAACTGTTCATCTGCTTTTTTTAGGGCTAACACTTCTTCTTCTTCTGTGTGCCAGATCTCCAGTTTCCTCAGTTTTTTAAGGAGGCATTGCACATCATGCTGAGATAAACACAGTTTACACCTAACAGTTCTTTGTAAATCACTTTGCACAAAAATACCGTTTTGCACCTGCCAGACTGTTTCATCTTTGGCATTTTTCATAGAATCGACTAAAGAAATTTGAACAAATTATGTGATTTTGTGACAGGATGCTAATAAAGTGCCTAAAGATATCCTTTTAATTTGTTTCCTTGCTAAGCTGTCTCTTATGCGTAGACACAGAACCGGTTCATCGTTTAGGTTATAGAGGCCTTTTTTAATGCTTGAATGATTTATAGATCCGAGTTAAGCGACTTAACAAACATAAAATGTTTCGAGTAGTTCAAAATTGTCAGGTATTAGGACTGGACAGAAAAGGAGTTAAAAAGCAGCCAGTGTCCAAAGACAAACTTTGAAAGACCTTCGGAAAGCCTGGAAAACAGTTGCTCAACACAACTTAACATATGAAAAAACATTTCTGGATCTTTTGATGCAAAATATGAAAAATGGCGGGGTTTTCATGTGTTTTCCACAGTATTTTAAGATCACTTATTTCCAAACCAGGAATGAGTCAAAGGACAAAATTATAACTGATAATCCGACTGACAACTGGTACTAAATGAGTTTCTGGTAGGACTCTTGTTTCTGTGCACATCTCAGCTGCAGCATGCCTCAGATTGCTTCTTACGCCCTAAACTCTGTTGCATTCCTACATAGCTGGGTAAAACTAGGTGTTAACTTCATCATTACACAAGAAGAAAAGTGTGGCTATATGACACCTTACATTTTGGTTAGACTTTACAAAATGTTACAAAATATCAAAACTTATATGAAAAAAATGTATCGAGCAGTGTTTTTTTAACTTATTTTATTCAACCAAGCTGTCCAGTGAAGTATTGTTTTTCTTTAGCAGTTATGCTGTCAACAGGAAAACAATCATGACTTCCTTCCTGTCTTATCTCTGACAGGTACGACTACTCTTGACTCGGATGTTGGGCATGCGTGTGTTTTGTGCGTGCCTGTAGCTTAGTCACTCCATTATTAATGCAGTTGTGTTTTTGTTTGCTTGTTTCGGTGCCACCCGATCCTCCCTGGGGGATGCATTTTTAATGATCCAGGAAAGGCGAGATGTGCCTTGCGGTTTTTTGAGGCTGGTCATTTGCCACACGGCAGACTGTGTCATGAACCATCAACCAACCCCCACCTACCCAATCTGGCCGCGTGCTAATGATATTACCAGTGCGCTGTCAGTTTAAATTGCTGAAAAAAAAAAAGATGCAGAGAACACAGCATCTCAGTGACACAATGTGCTCAGCGTTTGCTAAGCTCGTGCTTAGGAAGGTTCAGACTGCCGCACCATCACCATGTGCTTGTTTATAGTGAGTCAGAAACAAGATTGAGAGCTGCTGATACAAACAAAATCAACCCTATAAACCATTTTTGTCATTTTCTAAGATAATTTTAGGGTGTTGTGCCTCATTCACAGCAGTCCAGATCACACAGACTGGTTATTATGATTCGTAGAAATGCAGTCCCACTCTCTGCATAGTCATTATCGCAGTCTAATGAATTACATAGCATAGCAAGTGGGCATGTGCTGTAACAAGCAACATGTTGTGTTACTTCTGATCTCTTCCTCCCTCTTCTTGCATATAATAATATCCTCCTGTTTTAAGCTAGCTCTTCTTTCTGGTTTCCGTTTATGTATGTCTCCTGTCCTGTAGTTGGTCCTTGTGTCAGGTGTTGGTGGAAGGGAAGGGAAAAGCAAGCCTTCTGCAGATATAGCAGATGAAAAATCAGCTTTTTAAAATGACAACACAAACCTAAAGTTTTGTCCTCGTGTATGAACATTGTGTGTCTCTGTTTTGTATGCAGAAGCGGTGTCTGAAGTTAAAAAAAAGAAATGCTGACTTATGTGATTGTGGCATTCCCTGTCAGTGTCACTTCCCCAGATGAGGGATGATATATGTCAAGAAGATAGAGAGGCTGGCCTTGAATTGACTGTAAATTCCTGTATGTTCTCACCTCTCTTTATATAGAGTTGTATACTGAATATTTATGTTTCCTCCTCTCTTTTCTCGCTCCCTGTTCTTCCCATCCTCACCTCTTTATTGCTGTCAATCTCAGTCTGACATTCATTTATTTCCACCATCAGCGACTGTCTTGTCCCCTCAGTATCCAGACACTTTCTTCAGCACCTGTCAGTTCTCCAGCCTGGTGTTGTGCGAATGTGTCTGTGTGGGTGGCCACAGGTAGAAATGCAAATATGCTGAGGTGTTGCAGCAGAGAAGACTATGAGTTTTGTGTGTGTGTCAGTGCCAGGCTGTAGTTAATCCACTGCAGGGTTTGTTGGGTTCATGCCACACCAGTAGGAACATTTCTCCTGGGTTTTCCAGCGTCGTCTTGCCCTGGGCAGCGTCCACTGTCTGGAAGACGTGGGGCGGGTGGCAGCATTGGCACCAATTCACCAAAGGGTCAGTTTAATACCATCAGAGGCTTTTTGCCGTGACTGGGCACCATGCCGTGCCATCTTAGGCAAGGACTCAAACAGCCCTAGAGCAAATTACCCCTAGCATCACCCAGTCCCTTGCTTTTTTTTCATTTTCTTTTCTTTCTCTATTATTGCCTGTTCACTGTTCACTGTGCCTCAGTGTCTGCTGCTGCTCTAAACCATGAATCATATGAGTCATTCAGTTTCTCTCTCTTTCTCGGTGGATATATTCTTTTTTATTTACTGTGGCTCCAGACTCTGCACCTTAAAGATTCCAGTCTCAGTATTATCCCTTGGCTAATCTGCGGTCATCATAGGAGCTATTAGGCGAGCTCAACAGCTATCCCTACAGACCAAATGAGGTGGCTGACAGGTATCATTTAGCAGCAAAAGCCAATGTCTCGGATGTTGATTGAGCATATTTGAACTACCGCCCTTTTCATTAGTGGATGACTCCCTATCATGTGTACGCTTGCATCGACAGATCTGTGTGTGTGCAATGGCCTTTTCCTCGAAAGCCTACATGAATATCCATTCATATTGTTAGCAATGTGAATTCATGTACTTGCATTTGAATTATCTGCATATGCACTCAAATACAAGGACAGAATGAGGCTCTCCTACTAAGTAAGAGGCCTCAGCTTTATTGCTTTAGATTTCCCAAGCATCTGCAGTGTCCTGGCATCTGCAGCTGCATCCACAGATGACTGTAAAACCGTATTTCAGAGTCAAAGTACACTCCCTTATCCTGATGCGAGGCCAAGAGAAAAGATAACAAGACTGCCTGCCCGAGCAGAACCGCTGCAGAGTCTTCACATAACCGCCAGTTATTCTGTTGCTGGAGATTTGTTAACCGACAAAATGCAAAAACACGTGTGTGTTTGATTTCACAGGGCGTTGATCAGTGCGCTGTGCAGATGAAGGGTGAGTCTAAGAAAAGAGGGGATAAGAGACGTCATTTGATACAGTCACGAATGATAGATTGTACTTTGCAGTTTGTATTCCAGATCTTAGAGAAGGGATTATATCTGCCTGTGTATTTTATGTTGATGAATGAGTTTGTGGGTGGATAAGCACTGACACTGGGAGAATTGTGAAAGGTGATGTGTTTTCTGGCTCCGCGGACTATCTTCATACAGACCGTTCACATCACCGTCAGCAAACACTGTAACGCAGAATCCATACAGCTTTTTGAGAATATGTTATGAAAGTCAAGGAGATTTAAAGCAGTCCCTGAATGTAAACTTCAGTGGTAGTTTTTTTGTTTTTGACCCAAGCATGGGGTTAAGACTGACAGAAACTGCAGGCAGCATAGATGAATATATTTGCATGTAAATGGCCACGTTGTGTTAAATCCTTCAAAAGCTTGCTCCACTTCCAAGGGAGGGCCACATGGGGGAACAGCCCCTCATACCTCCGTCTTCTTCCTTTTTAAGTGACTCTTTAAGTGACTCAAATCCAAATTACAGATAAACTTTATGTTGTGGCTCATCAATTATAACTAAAGGTAAAATGTAGGAGTTTGTCATTGCGGCATGATGAGGTCATAGGCATCACACAGATATTTAACAAAAATAGCAAAGTCGCAGCTAGATTGTTAGACTAATGGTAAACGGAGTGGTACTTGGGGTGGCTGTAGCTCAGGAGGTAGAGCAGGTCACCTACTGATCGGAAGGTTGGGGGTTCCTCGAGTCTGCATGTCAAGTATCCTTGGACAAGATACTAACCCCAAGTTTCTCACCAATGCATCACTATGTGAATGTCTGTAGAAAGCACTCAGTTTAGGGACAGTGCTTATACGAATGAGTGTGACTGGGTGAATGAGGCATGTTGTATAGAGCGCTTTGAGTACTTTGGGAGAGTAGAAAAGCGCTATATAAGAATCAGTCTGTTTACTTGCATAGCGCGTTCTGCAAAAGTTTCAGCACTCATGGTGTTTTCTGCTCAAAGTCTCATTCACTCAATCACACACACATTCATGCAATGCTTGTATCTATACCTAAGCAACTCAGCTTGACATCTGGGCAACCCGGGGTTCAGTATCTTACCCAAGGATACTTGGATATAGAGACAGGAGGAGCTGGGATTGAATCCGCCACAGCAGTCCTGAACAGCCACTATGGGTAAACATATTGATATCTGTCAAACTATGGCCCTAACAGTTTGTCCCACAGCTGTCAGGCTAGTAGTTGCCAGGTGCATGTGTGGTCTTACTCTCTTGCCATTTCACACCTTCCTAAAGTAATGAAAGCAGCAGGCAGAAGTTCTGCCACCCTGCCAAGGTTAAGCACACTCTCACACGACAGTGTACATTCTTTGTGTGCCTTTGCGCCTCTTATCGCTCTACTGGTATTTTAGATCCTAAAGTATTTTTTCCCCATTACAAAATCCAATTATTGTAAGAGAACAAGAAGATATTATACATCCTATCTGAGAAGAGAAGTAGCTGTGAGAGAAGAAGGCAGTAGAATCTTGACCTTTATATGTCAGATAGCCCTTCTACATCTTTTATCCGTTCTTAAAGAATTTCTGAGCCTGGAAACCAGATGGTGTTTGGACAGGATGGAGATGCGTATTGGGGTTTCTGTTTAGAGCCAGATAACCATCAGGTGTCTTTGTTTTGTTGGCAAATGCTTTCTGTTAAATGTTTCAGTCTGTCTCTCTGTTTCTGTTTCACTCTCTTCCTGCCTACCTATTCTTATTTCCCCTGTGCATGCTGTTTCATTTATCTCGTCACTCTTTCCCTCAGTCACCATTATTCTCTATTCCATCCGCTTTCTATTCAGTTCATCTGCCTCCCAGATGTGTAGAAGTCCCTCGCTTGCCCTTATCTTTCTCCATCACTGAGCCTCCGCCCACTCTTCTATGCTTACCTTCCCTCACAGATCCACCCTCATCAGTCCTCATCTTCCCTTATGACCTCATCTTTTCTCTCTCTCTCTGTCAAGTGACTGGCCACATGCTAATGTGTTTGTAGATAGCACACAGTGACTGAGAGAGGCCATTAGAGAATGTACTGGCTGGCAATGGCAGCAGTGCGTTCAGGACATCCAGGACAGAGCAAGTGCTGGTGTTAGCATTTGTCAGCAGTCTGCATGCGTGGGTGTGTTTAATGGGTCTGTGACTGCAATGGTGTCTGCTACTGATTGCTGAGTGTTTGTGTGTGTCTGATTTTAATATGTTGTAATTCTCTGTACAGTGTATACAGTGCATATACTCATGTGCGTGTGTGCTTCTGGGTGCAAGCAAGTGTTAATAATGCAGGGCTGTTGATAACACTGAATGATTGATTACAGCGAGGTCATGCCGATCTCATGCAAGATCTAACAGCAAACAATCCTGGCAGCATCATGCCATCACAGTGTGGCCTGTCTGTACATGCAGCACACTATCTCTTTATATATTTACAGTAGAGTGTTGCATTATATGGCAAATGTGACTAACAGATCTATATGATGCCTTATTGATGTGATTTTGTGAATAACTCCAATAATTTAAGTCCAATAAAGGAATCCTGTTACATTAATTTTTAATTTCATTTTAGTCTTGGATTTCACCAAAAACCTCCAGTTCATCTTCTGTGCAAAACAATCAGTTTAGCTCATCTTCCTTTAAAGCAACTCTCTCTATAAGCTATCTTTCTTCTGATTGGCTGCCCCTCACAAACGAAATTTTTGTTAGCTGGTGGGCAGAGATACCCACTCTCTTTGATGTGAAAAAAAAAAATCACAGACTGACCTCAATATTTGAAACTTTGGCAACAATTCATATAAACAAGCATCAGTGCAAAAATGACAAAAAACAGATAGAGGGTCCACGTCAAGCTAAATCTGAGATACTCTTCATGAAATCGTTGCTTGCAACATCATGTATCAAATGTCACTAGTTTTTTGGGTTCTGTTAATAACACCTTGAGTCGGGGTTTGCAGGTGCCTGCTTTGTCGGAGTGAAGCTTTTTCCTTCTTGCAAGCTTCCCTGTGCATTTACATGCATGTTAATCTACACGCTTGAACACTTTGCATATCTTACACCTCTTTCTTCGACACCAGCAGACAGCATTCTGCAGAATCGCACGCTAAAGTCGTGACAAGAGCGTGTACAGTTCTCTCTCCTTTCTTTTCCTGCCTCCTTGGTGCAAGGAGCCGTGAGAGCGCTTGGTTGGGATGAGATTTGAAGTGACAGCTGACTGTTGCAAGGGAGGAGAGGCCCCTCTGAGGACCACACAGCTCAGAGAAAAAGAGAGGCATTCCCATCCTCAAAGCAATTATCTTTCCTTACATTACAGTTTATCTGTGGTTGCAGTTGTTTCTTTCATATAAAGTACTTGTTTATTCAAGCGCTGTTAGCTAAAAGTAGTGCCGTGTTCCCAATAATTGGAACACAAAAGCTCTTATTTACTCCCTCACCTGCAGAGCAGCTACTGTTGTCAAGAAGAGTACCGGTAGTATACATGTAGGTAACATTCCCAGGTGTGGCATTGTTAGTGTCGAATGTGCAAAGGCAAAACCTGTTCCTGTGTGAGCCTATTAGTACAGTATGATGTCCCCTTTATAAAGCCTGAATAAATTTTTTTAATTAAGCTCTATCTCTACAATGTAGCTACGTTATATAATTCTTTGATTTGTTTTTTTTTTTCAGGTTTTTAACACCTACTCCAATGAAGACTATGACCGACGTAATGAGGAGGTGGATCCCGTGGCCTCCTCTGCTGAGTATGAGCTGGAGAAGAGGGTAGAGAAACTGGAGCTCTTCCCTGTGGAGCTAGAGAAAGGTGGGAAAAAATCTAAGAACATCCTAATGAAGATAGGATCTGTCAGCTCTTTATCATACCCAACAGACAGAACCACCCACACAGGATATCTTTGTTTTTTCTTCTCTTCTGTACTTTCCTCATTTCATTCCTTCACGTTTCGTTCATCCCCTTTCCATAGATCATACCTTAACGTTTAAATCTCTCCCTCAACTATTAGTGGTATTTTGTTATCATGTTACAAAGAAGTCGACTCAGATTATCCCAAAAAGCAAGGGTTGCTGAAGTTATCCTAATTCCCCAGCATGAGACATAAAGATATGACACTGCATGTTTTCCACTTGTCTTGTTCTGTACTAAAATTCATTTACACCAAGGATCTTAGATACACTGACTTTACATTGTAGGATACCACCATCTACTCTCTGTTACATAACACTAACAGCATTTAAATTATTAACGGACAGGGATGAATGAAAGGCATTTCTCATCAGGCATTTTTCCCATTCTTGTAAAAAATGTCTCATGTCTTGGAGGTTAATAATGAACATATTCCCCTATTATTATTATTTTTTTATCATATTCCACACTCTGGTTATCATTGTTACAGAAGCCATTGTTGGGTTTGATTGACTGGTTCTTTGGACTCTTATGAAAATACAGAGAAAAACACTTAAAATTTGTGGGGTGTTTGTGTTTCCAGATGAAGACGGCCTGGGGATCAGTATCATCGGGATGGGTGTTGGTGCTGATGCAGGCTTGGAGAAATTGGGCATCTTTGTGAAGACTGTCATTGAGGGTGGAGCTGCAGAGAGAGATGGAAGGTGGGTGCTGCTTTCCTGCTGGATGTCAGGACCTTTTTTCAGTCTAAAAGTGTGAGACAACAAAAGAAATGCACGTAGGATCAAAGGTGCACATGTTGTAAAATAAAAAAAATAAAAAAATCTATTCCTTCCAACCACCATATTGTCTTGCTCAGTCTTACATGCGCAGTCACACTCTATATCTATCAGATTTAACAGCAGGGGTTTGGATTAGATCCACCGAGAGAGGCACAGTCTTATACAGGTCTGTACCTGTGTAGGTGTGTGTGTAGGTGTGACAGAGACATTACATTAAATTATATTTCTTTTTCCCTGCAGAGTTTCTCTGCAGAAAAGTGCTGATTTTGAAAGCCTCGGTTTCTATTTATGTCACTGGATGATTTACAGTATTGCATTATGTGTTTTCGTGCATTATTGTGCAGAGTTAGCATTGAGTCAGAGATGGAAGACATGACAGCTCCTCAGCTGACAGACTGGCCTCTTGAGCTGTCACCTTCCACCTATTAGTTTGTTTGTGTGGTTCAGGTTCCACATAAACAGATTTTAAAACTGCTCCTCACAATGCATTTTGAAGCTAGTGAGCTCGTCATACAAACAATCCTTATGCAGCAGGGCTGTTTGCACTAGGTGTTTCCTTCAGGGGTTCATTCTTATGGCGGAAATTTTGAGGAACATGACAGTGAGATTAGTTAAAATGTAACCAGCAGAGCGACAGAGAAAAGCAGCGGCAGAAAGGAAACAGCTCCTTCGAAAGTGAGAAAAGTTGATCTGTTCTAAGATGACAGTTTCACTGACTCCAAAAAGTCTAATTTCCCATGGTGAGAGGGAGAAGTGAGAGAAGTTGAAAAGATCAGAGGAACACTGTGCTGAAGCTCGAGTTCACATTTGTGTGACTGTAGAGTTGAGCCCGTTTCTCTTTTTTTCTTTCTTTTTTTAATGGAAAAAAAGTTTTTAGTCTAGCTTAGTTTCATTTTTACAACATTGCCGTAGAAGCTGTTGCGTTAATAATTAATGAATGTGCTACTGAAAATGCAGGAGCTGTGCTCCTCCGCGTGCTTGCTTAGATTTTTAGCGATGCTAGCAGAGTGGTTGTAGGCATGGCGACCGCAAAAACCAACCTCTAATCTAATCGCTGCCATGAAACAATTCTGACAAATGTATTTGTGGTCACCAAAGACTGAAGTCTGCTTTGTGTTTAGAGCTAATTAACATTAACACACGTGCTTTTTCATGTTTTTGGTATTGTTTTTGGTGACTAGACGCTACACACAAAAAATGTTTGTTTTTAATGCACTGTTCAGTTTTGAGATTTTTCCTTAGTAACATGCCTGCCTTTAGAATCATGTAATTAAATACAATAAAATACAATAAAATACATAATAAAATAAACATTAGGTTTATATTTTTCCAGTTTACATGCTAGGCTTTAATACAAATGTGTGCATGTTAAAACATGTTAAAAGTGCTTAACTTGCATGTCTAAACATAAAATCTCAGAACACTTAAATATTAACAATAACAGTCTTAATTTAAGCAAAAATATCAATGAAGTTTAATAGTTTCATAATGATATTTGTAGTTTAGTGGTGAAATGGACATCTGCATTTATTATAAAGACCAATTAAAATAAAAGGAAAAGGAAAAAAGAACTCTTCACAAATCAAATGTCTTTTTACGGCTGGCTTTAAAACAGCCAGAGTGCTGTGCATATTTAAGTAATGGATTCACATTTATATAAAGCTCTTCTATTCTTACTGACCATTCAAAAGGACATTTTAACCATACATACAGAACTTTATGGCCAATTTAGAATCCGCAATTAACCCAACACCCATGTCCTCAGACTGTGGGAGGAAGCCGAAGTAACAAGTTTTTATTAGACTTCAAGTGAATGAATGCTTCCAACATTATATTGCATCATTAGTGTCTTTAGAGACGGAAACACAGCTGCTCTTTATTGTGAATCTGCAGTTGTGGCTTTGCCCTTATGATGGATTTCACAACAGACCATGATCACAGTATTAGAGGAATAAACTGTACACTCGAGACGTCAGTGTCATAATGGCAGCAATAATAAGTAATTTTTGCATACTCACACTCATTCGCGCACACACACACACACAAATAGACGCACACATATACACAGGGAGAGAAGGGAGGAGTCACTATCCAGAATGTGATTTCCTTGAGTCATTACCCTCCCTGCCATAGGGCTCTGTCTTTGCTGAGTCTGACTTAATGGTCTAATGTGCAGGAGCACATTCACTCTCAGGCAGACCGAGTGACTTGGCTGTGTGTGTGTTTGTGTGCTAGGTTGAGATGGGGGTGATAGGATGTGTAATTCGGTGTATGTACATTAACTGACATGGTCCTTTGTTGCCAGTTTTTTGTCTTTCCTGCTGCCTTTGTTTGGAAGTTGTATACCGACTAGGCTCGACCACATACAGCCACATTTGGATGGTAGCATCGAGGAAGGTCAGAGAAGCATCTGGAGCGCTGACAGACAACCAGCCTGCTGTCTGTCTACCTGTCAGGCCCACGTGTCTCTATACATCCCTGTGACATCTGTGATTGATGCGTCAGCTGTCACAGACATACTAAATCCTGCTCGGCAGCTGGTGTTATGCTGTAACAGACTGGGAGAAGGAGCTGCAGTCTTATATGAAGCCATCAAACACCTCTTCATTTTGATATTGTTGTTGCAGTAAATAAAAAGGAAACACTGCAGAGGATGCATTTGTACATAGCTAGTGATTTTGACCATTGTTAAAAAGTCTTAGCTACTGTGGCCCCCTCCAGTTTATGAAATTGTAATTGTAGATCACATGAGAACTCATTTATCTATGAGTTTTATTGCTTTTAAATTGAACCTATGGGTGTAGTTCATTCATACAAATCTAGAAAAATCGAGTGAAGAGACCTTAAACTAATCTGCCCATTTTATTAAATAAAAATGTGAGAAATGTACAAGTTTAAAGTTTTCAAGCTTGTTTTCATAAGTATTGAGGAGATGAGCCTTCTTGCACTCCGTTTTGGACCAAATAAAAGATTAATGTGCTGTTGAAGAAGAGAATAATGTGTCTGTTGTGGCTTCCAGCAATTAATTATTAGCACAATTCACTGTTTTGTTGAAAAATAATGAGAGCTAGTTTTTGTTTTATTCATATGTTGAAGCAGTTATTCAAAATCCAGATTTCAAATTCCCTCCTTCTTTTTTTAGTACAGATTTTCATGCTAATTTAAATTGAATATTTAACAAGACTGTCTGTTTAAAGCAATTTGTTCACAGTTCCCCTGAATCCTGTATACTGAAATGTTATCAGGAGTTTCATTTCAGGTCAAGAACTCAGGCGACCTCCCTTCATGTCCAGAGCAGAGCACAAATACCGGATGTATTGTAGCCGAGGGCAAAAGGCGTCCATGTCCCCATTAGACCTCATAGCTTGTTTTGAGTCTCATCTCCTCAGTCTCCTTGTTACACAGTAGTCTGGAGCTATTGCACTGGAGATGTGTGACCCCAGAAAGTTTTCCGCTGTTGTAGTTCTAAAAATGATGTGAGCATGAACGATACGCCAGCGTGTTCCTGCCTTTGTGCATCTTTTAGCCTTTGGACCACACTCATTTTCTAATGCAGAAGCCTATCATGAGGTCATATATGCATGCAGATTTCATCTTATATATATATATGCACAGTAAAAGTAAAATGCAGACATTAATTCCTGATGTATTTACTATTGATATATTTTTATTTACTCCTGCACAGTTAGCATTAAGCACCCATAATTTTGTTGTACATATACAATGGCAATATGGGCTATTCTATTCTATTCTATTCTATTCTATTCTATTCTATTCTATTCTATGAATTTATTACATAATTATATGTTTATAACTATCGTATCTTAAGTGTCGAAAGATTCTTCTTGTGTTTTCCAGAATCAAAGTCAATGACCAGATTGTGGAGGTGGATGGGACCAGTTTGGTGGGCGTCACCCAGAGCTTTGCTGCCTCAGTCCTCAGGAACACATCAGGAGTCGTCCGGTAATACACACATACAACCACAAAATATAATGCAGTCTAATGCAAACTGGTGTGAAGTTTAGTTTTACATACCTTTTTCCATGAACCTCAAAAAGTATTGGGAATAGAGCATAGTAATGCTGATGTGACAACTCCATTAGAATTAAAATTTTGAGAGCTGAATTGTGAAAAGCAGCTATAACAGTACAGTAAGGTTTCAGGAATGTGTGTCAAGCTGCTGTCAGCTACAAAATCCCCGACTACTATTATACAGTCACAGTTATTTTACAGCTACCTAAAAGCTCTAAAGTGCAGCAGGAATAGTATGAATGCGGTTAGTCCAGCTATCATGGTGCAAAAGTCCTACTTAGTGAGAAATAGCTAAACATTACATGACGACCTCTTTTTGACAGGGTCTGCTAACAGCATTGGGAAGCAGAGGAAGTACTCACACAGATAGAGATGTGAAAGAGGAGGCTGCTTTTAGTCGATTCTTGCTCTTGTCTTTGCTGTTTATTGACATACTTTAGTGTTGATTTCAGTCTCTCTGCATTTTCGCCATTGTGTGTTATTGAGGATGTTCTCCACTCTTTTCATTCTGCCTCTTTGTCGCCATTTCTTCTTCAGTCATCTCGGGAGAAGTGTGCGAGTTTATTGTCACACCTGGACCTTGCTGGTGTAGAGCCCTCTATATTTTGTAATGCATCTATATTCATGTTACACTTGAACTCACCTGTGGAAAGACAGATAGCTGTGTGGGAAGGATGGTGTCTGATGAAAAAGCTGATGGCTGAACAAAGAGATATCCAAAATTATCAGAAGTGTTGGACAGATGATGATTGCCGAACTAATATTGACAGTGGAGATTTTCCAGGATGTGGCTGTACTGAAGAGGCAGCCTTGAAAACGCCTCCGTATATCAGCTGTCCACCTAGCAAATATAAACAAATAGGTATGACAAGACTAAAAACTCAAGTACACTGAAGTACTTGTGAGATTGAAAAATGTTTTAGTCCAGTGTATGAACATTACACTCTGACAGTGTTTACAGGACCTATAATGATAAATCTCACTCCTCGCTGTTATTTCTTCCAACAAATTATCACTCCTCCTGCCCTCTCTTCACTGTCACTCTTTCAGTCTTCATCCATCACGTCTCACTCACTCCACCCCCTCCTCCTGCTCCTCCTCGGTAAATCCTTCCCTCGCTCCGTCTGATCACCAGGGGTTTTATGGCCAACTGTCCTACATTTGCCGTTTTGCTAAATTTACCCCAGCTTCCAGCAGCAAATCATCCAGGTTTTAGAGGTGATCTCAGGATCTTTTAAAAATGTGCTGCCAAAGGAGGGGACCAAGATCCCGTCACAGAAGAGGACACATAGGAAATCTGAAAACTGTTCCCGAAATACATGGAACATTGGGAAATGGCTTTGGCACATGATAGATAGCCTAAGGATGTCTGTGTTTGGTTGATTATTTCTTTGTTGTAGCACTGCTTCTTGGCGTTATTCAACCCTCATACGCAACTCTGCTGCTCAAACACACAAATGCATTTTCTTTACAAATGTGGCAAATAAATAGTATAAGAATTATTGTTAAGAAGCATTGTTACAACAAAGAAATAATCGAGCAAACACAAATGTTCTTATTTTTTGCGTTAAGTTTATTTTCACACAAGACTTTTTGTATTTATTAACGTTGTGCAAAGCAAGTACACAAAATACTACTTAAATAAAAGTAAAAAAGTGTCATGCTTAAATTACCCAAAGCTAAGGTTCTTTTTTATGCGTAGCTCATTATGTGGTCATGTCTTATGCTATTGGAGTGTATTTGTTGATTTATTGTTTTAGAGTACATCACTTTAATAATGCATCTTGAGCTAATGCAGCTGCTTCTAATTCTATAACAAGATATCATACTTTATCAGTACATTAATAATTAATGTTGATATGAAATAATGAGTAACTAAAGCTTTAAAATAAATGTCATACAAGTACAGTAACTGCCCCCAAAACGGTAGTGGAGCATAAGTAAAAAGAAGCATTTAAAAGTATTTAATAAAAGTGAATACACATTATAGTTATACTTAAGTGCAGTACTTGAGTAAGTGTACTTTTTGCATTTCACTATCAGACTTAATAGTGCTCTGAAGTGAACACGGAGCCAACAGATTAGAGTTTAACAAAAAGAAAAAATCTACAAATGGCCTTGCAGTAGATATGTTAGATAGCATGCCTCCATCACGGCTGACCAGTCATATCTGGCATGTGTGAACCTGTGCTGACATCCTCAAACGGCTATCAACCCAGTGCTGCCTAATGCTCAAGACGCATGTCCTGCATTGCTTCTCCGAGCATCACTTTCTGCATCCTTGCCATGTCTCTATTAATTGGAGTAAATGGAATAAATCAGTGGTGTCTGCAGCTGAGCTGATACAGCATCCTGTGTAGCAGGAGGAACTACGACAGGCTCCCCATGCGTGAGGGGAAAGGCTCTTTTCAGGTCAGCTACTCTTCAGACCTCCCTGCTGTCCGAAGGCTTCCTCTAGTAGAGTACT